>BNST01001602.1:0-15161 GCA_019650275.1 Xylocarpus granatum | reverse complement strand
ATGCCGGTGGCGCACCTGCGGTGATATTCCGGTCACTCCCAGTAATTTTCTCTGCACACTTTGACCACGCCCAAGAGAATTCTCTGGTCACTTCTGAAAAGTTCATCCAATGCATTACCCAGTGCGGCTGACTTAGCTGCCGCACCCACAGGGTTGTCCTAGACACTCCCCGAAGTTCATCTTGTGCAGTGCCAAACGCACCCTATGCCTCTATGGTGCCAGCAGTGATGTTCCAGTTAGTCCCGGAAGTTCATTCTGCACACTGCCCAACGCACTCGACGCTGCTGCACCCACAGGGATGTTCTGGTCACTCTCCAAAGTTTGTACTGTGCACTGCCAAACACGCCCAATGCCTCCGCTGCACCCGCGAGGATGCCATGCCTGCAGGGATGTTCCAGTCGCTCTCAGAAGTTCATCCTCTGCACTGCCCAATGTGCCTGAAGCCAGGAACTGCCGCGCCTGCATGGATGTTCGTCACTCCCAGAAGTTCGTCCCATGCACTGCTGAACGCATCCGACACCCTTGCTGCACCTGCATGGATGTTCCAGTCACTCCTGGATGTTTGTCCCACACACTGCCAAGCATATCCTATGCCGCTGTCTCGCCTGCAGGGATTTTCCGGTTGCGCCTACAAGTTCGTCCCGTGCACTACCGATGCCTCTGCCATGCCTGGTGGAATGTTCCGGTCGCTCCCGGAAGTTTGTCCTGTGCACTGCCCAACCCAACCAAATCCTCTGCTGCACCTGCAGGGATGTTCCGGTCACTCACGAAAGTGTGAAAAATATTGAAGAAACAAAGAAGTGTGAAAGAAAGTATTGATGAAAGAATAAAGAAGCTTGTTTTTTTTCACTACTTCAATATTTACACATCTAGGGTATTTATATACAACATCCTAACGGCTAGGTACAAGCTTGATTTTACTTTTCTAACAGCTAGGTACAACACACAACAGCATATCTTTCAATTTCAAGAACTAGCCGTTATTTCGTCCATTAGTGATTAGCTTACTAGCCGTTATTTCGTCCTTTAGTGGTTAGCTTGATATGGGCTTTGGGCTTGATATGGGTGTCCATAGGCCAATCAAAGAGTTATTTGGGCCTTTTATCTTCACCCTCAATCCCTTCATTTTCAACACTCCCCCTCAAGTTGGGCTTGAACAAATTGATCAAGTTCAACTTGCATACAAACTTTTGAAGTTGTTGAATACTCGGAGGTTTGGTGAATATGTCCGCCAATTGATCTTCACTCTTGACATAAGGCATTGAGATTGTCTTGTTCAAATACTTTTCTCTTATAAAGTGACAATCTACCTCTATATGCTTGGTCCTCTCATGAAACACCGGATTGTTTGCAATATGTATCGCCGATTTGTTATCACAATGTAGCTTCATAGGTGCCTCGACATTAAAACCCAAATCTTCAACCAATGCCTTCAACCATATCAATTCACTGGTGGTTGAAGCCATTGCTCTATATTCAGCTTCGGCACTTGATTTGGCCACCACGGTTTGCTTTTTGCTCTTCCAAGTCACTAAATTCCCACCAACAAAAGTACAATATCCAGTTGTAGACTTGCGATCTTCAATGCTTCCTGCCCAATCAGCATCCGTGTAGGCAAAAATTTGGTGATGTCCATGTTTCTTCATGAGTATTCCTTGTCCTAGAGTTCCTTTGAGATATTTGAGTATTCGGTCCACCATTTCCATGTGATTGGTCATTGGACAAGTCATGAATTGGCTTACCTGATTCACAGCAAAAGAAATGTCAGGTCTTGTAATAGTTAAGTAGATTAACTTACCCACAATTCTTTGATATTGCTTGATGTCTTCAATTGGTTTGCCCTCCTTCTTTTTGGCTTGTCCTTCAATTGGAGTTGATGCTATCTTCCCTCCAAGCTTACCTGTCACTTTCAAAAGATCAAGTGTGTATTTTCTTTGGGATAGAAATAGCCCTTTATTAGAATGGGCTATTTCTATACCTAGAAAATACCGTAAGTGTCCAAGGTCTTTAATATCAAAAGTAGACTTTAAATAACTTTTAGTGCTGTTTATTCCCAAAGTATCACTCCCTGTTATAATGATATCATCCACATATATTATCACAACAGTAATACCATTATTGGAGTGTTTTATGAATAAAGAGTGATCAGCACTACTAACCTTAAAGTGTTGAGAAGTTAAAGCACCTAACAACTTAGAGTACCAGGCCCTAGGAGATTGTTTTAAGCCATAAATGGCTTTTCTAAGCTTACATACATGCGGTTTTGGTACTTTAATGTTGTATCCTTGTGGGATATCCATGTAAACCTCTTCTTCTAATTCCCCCTGGAGAAAAGCATTTCGAACATCCATTTGATACATTTCCCATTCATAATTAGTGGCTAAGGACAAAATAACTCTAATGGTGTTCATTTTGGCTACTGGGGCAAATGTCTCAGTGTAATCTAAACCATAGGTTTGAGTGAATCCTTTAGCAACCAATCTAGCTTTATGTTTCTCAATGGAACCATCACTCTTCAGCTTGGTTTTGTACACCCATTTACACCCAACTGTTTTCTTACCTTGGGGAAGAGTAACAATTTCCCATGTCTTATTCTTAACTAAAGCTTCCAACTCCTCATCCATGGCATTTCTCCAAATAGGAATGTCCTTGGCCTCGTTGTAGCAAGATGGCTCTTTCAAACTATCCAATTTGCTTAAAAACACTCTATAACTCTCTTTAACATTATCTAAGGTATAACAATTTTCTATAGGATGTGCTGTGACTTTGTTCCCATAAAAGAATACCCTATTTTTCTGCCATTCGGATGGAGGCTTCCTAATTCTTTGAGATCTTCTAAGAGGAAAATTTTGATCATGTGATGAAGAATCGGACTCTCTCTCATTTTGACCCACCCGTGAGGAACTAAATGGGATTTCATGCTCTAAAACTAATTGATCATTAGGGTTCTCATCACAAGGTGTTTCCTCACTTTGACTTTCGCTAACTATGTTTTGTTCTTCATTTGATTCCAATGGTTCATGAATATCACCATTCTGTTGTGTTGAATCTTCATAGATAAAATCCTCTTTTTCGCTTTCATTCAAACTAACTCCATTATTGATTTGATCGTTATTCCTTAACAAACTCAACCGATTACCTACAATAGATAGGGGAAGAGGATCCCCTTTCATTTCTCCTTCATTTCTCACTTTATCAAAGTAAGGATCACTTTCCAGAAAAGTAACATTTCTTGACAAGAATTTCTCATTCGTAAAAGGATCTAAACATTTATAACCCTTTTTTATCAATGCAATACCCTAAAAATATGCACTTTACACTCCTATGACTCAATTTATCTCTAGCATGATTAGGGATGTGAACATAACAAGTACAGCCAAATACCTTTAGATAAGATAAGTTTGGTTGCCTATTATGCAACAATTCAAAAGGAGATTTTCCATTCAACAACTTCGAAGGCATACGATTTATCAAATGTATGGCAGTGAGAATGGCTTCATTCCAATATCTTTTAGGGACATTGTGATGAAACATTAGTGACCTTCCTACATCTAAAGATGTGCCGATTTTTCCGCTCGGCCACACCATTTTGTTCAGGTGTGTAGGGGCAAGTCGTTTGATGAACTATCCCTAAAGTGCTCAAGTAATTCTCAAAGGCGTGACTAGTATATTCTCCCCCATTGTCGCTCCTAAGAATCTTAATCCTTTTGCCAAGTTGATTTTCAATTAAGGAAACATACTCTTTAAAACATGATAAGGTCTCTGATTTGTTTTTAATCAAGTATATCCAAGTGTATCTAGACTTGTGATCAATGAATGTGACAAAATATCTAAAGCCATTGTGAGATTCTAAAGGAGAAGTCCATAGATCAGAGTGAACAAGATCAAATATTTCATTATAACAAGTTTCCGAATGTACAAAAGGAAGTTTAGTCTGTTTTCCAAGATTACAAGCCCTACATTGTTTAAAATCACTAAACTTCATTTTCGGAATCATTTTACACAGAATGTTACTAGGAGGATGGCCTAGTCTTGCATGCCAAAGTTTCTGAAGTCCACGTCTTCCTCAACTCTAAGGGCTTGATTGGTACTATCCAAAAAATATAGGCCGTCATGTAAGGTTCCCTCACCAATCTTCTTCCCGGTTGACATGTCCTGAAATATCACCTTATTGGGTTCAAAGGTGACACGACAATTTAAGTCTTTTGTTATTCTACTAACGGACAGCAAATTTGATGAAAAATTTGGCATATAAAGGCCACTTGTTCTCTTGGATAAAACTTTAATATCTCCTAATCCCTTAATGGGTATTTCACTACCATTGGCTATTGTCACATTTCTAATGTTTCCTAGGGTTTCTATTCTAGATGCCATGTTTTTATTTCTAAACATATGATTAGTAGCACCTGAATCAATAACCCAAGGGTCAAACTTAAAATGTGAGTTGGAAATCATACCTTGAGAGGAGCTTGGAAGATGGTTCTGAAGTAGTTTGGCCAAATCCTCAAGGAGTTTTGAGTTCCCTTTTTCGATCGCATTTTGAGCACCTTGTGGTGGTGCCTTTTCCTTGAAGTTAACTGGCCTCAAATGTGGATTAAGAACCCAACATTTTTCTTTAGTATGACCTAGCATCTTGCAGTGCCCACACTTCCAGCATTTGTCTTTAAGGTTGTGCATCCGTCCACATTTATCACACTTAGCCTTAACTTTTGCTCCTTGGACCATCCTGCCTTCTTCCTTGCTGTCCACCAAACTACCTCTCTCAGCCTTGCTTGAATTCCCATTCAAAATCTTTCTTTGCAGGTACTCTTTATTAACCTTGTTTGCAACATCGTCATAATAAGGCAAAGGTTCAATTCTAAGAATGTGATTCCGAAGATCTTCGTAGTCCGAACCCAAACCCATCAAATACGATATCACAAGATCTTCATTGGCCCTTTTTTCCACCTCTTCAATGTTGGTAGTATTTCGGCCTTAATGATTGAAGTTCATCCCATGCCTCCTTAATTTTGGTGTTATATTCTATCGGATCACCTCCACCAAGGCTGATATTGTTAAAGATGAAGAGATTGAGGGTGAAGATGAAAAGCCCAAATAACTCTTGGATTGATCTATGGATACCCATATCAAGCCCAAAGCCCAATTCAAGCTAACTACTAAAGGACGAAATAACGGCTAGTTTTTTAAATTGAAAGATATGCTGTTATGTGTTGTACCTAGCTGTTAGAAAAGTAAAGTAAGCTTGTACCTAGCCGTTAAGATGTTGTATATAAAAACCCAAGCTGTGTAAATATTTGAAGATAGAATACAAAAGCTCTTCAATTTTCTCTCTTCATCTATTTTCTCTCTACTTGCATTTTTTTATTTGTTTATGTTGAATCTTTGAAATTGTGAGCTAAACACATTCAAATTCTATTTATCAACAGATATTGTTGATGAACTGCTTCAACTCGTATATTCTCATCAAGTTTCCTTGATGACCAAATTGTCTCTTGATAGACTCCCAAAGTGCTTTAGAAGTTTCGGCCTTTGAGAATGCACCTACCAAGGATGGTTCCATGGAATTTAAAATCCATGTGTACACCAAGTTGTCGTTATAGCACCAATCTTCATATTCTTCACTTGATGTGTCTGTGGGCTTTGTGATTCTTCCATTCACAAAACCCAATGCTCGTTTTCCACATAATGCTCTTTCAGCAGGATTGATCCAAATTGAGTAATTTTTTCCATTCAAGGGAAATGTGGTAAGTTTCAAGGTGGTGTTACCATCATTATCAACTCCCTTGAAGGAACTTCTGCTCTTGGTGTTGTATGACGAGCCCTCCCTTTCCATTCTTTAATTTGGCTATGAAGGGGAATGTCTTGATACACCAAGAACCAACAAAGCAACAAAAGTAAAAGCTAGATTAAGATGAAACCTGCTCTGATACCATGTGAAAAATATTGAAGAAACAAACAAGTGTGAAAGAAAGTATTGATGAAAGAATAAAGAAGCTTGTTTTTTTTCACTACTTCAATATTTGCACATCTAGGGTATTTATATACAACATCCTAACGGCTAGGTACAAGCTTATTTTACTTTTCTAACAGCTAGGTACAACACACAATAGCATATCTTTCAATTTCAAGAACTAGCCGTTATTTCGTCCATTAGTGATTAGCTTACTAGCCGTTATTTCGTCCTTTAGTGGTTAGCTTGATATGGGCTTTGGGCTTGATATGGGTGTCCATAGGCCAATCAAAGAGTTATTTGGGCCTTTTATCTTCACCCTCAATCCCTTCATTTTCAACAGAAAGTTCGTCCCGCTCACTTCTGAAAGTTCGTCCTGCTCACTGCCCAACATGTCAGACATCTCTGCCACATCCGCAGGGATGTTCCAGTCATTCCTGGAAGTTTGTTTTATGCACTGCCGAACATGTACGATGCTGCTTCTGCACCTGTGGAATGTTTCAGTAGCTCTTGGATGTTCGTCCCGTGCACTGCTGAATGCGCCCAATGCCCCTGTTGCACCAGCTGGGATGTTCCGGTTGCCCTCAGGTGTTCATCCTGCACACTGCCGAATGCGCCCAATGCCTCTACTGTGCCTGCAGGGATGTTCTGGTCACTCCCGGAAGTTCGTCCCAGGCACTGCCCAATGCATCGGAAGACTCTACCGTGTCTCAGGGAAGTTCCAGTTGCTCCCATAAGTTCACCCTGCACACTTCTCAATGTGCCTAACACAGCTGCCATGACTGCAGGAATATTCTGGTCGCTCCTGGAAGTTAGTTACATGCACTACCCAACGACACCCTGATACTCTCTGCCATGCCCACAGGGATGTTCCAGTTGCTCTCAGAAGTTTGTCCTGCACACTGCTGAACGAGCCCAACACCTCTGCGTGCCGGTGGGGATTCTCCAGTTGCTCCTGGAAGTTCATCACTTGCACTGCCAAGGATGCCTGACACCTCTGTCATGCCCTGCTGTGTTCCGGTCGCTCTGAGAAGTTTGTTCCGAGCACTGCCGAACGTGTCTGACACCTCTACCGAGCCTGCTGGGATTTTTCGATCGCTCCCGGAAGTTCATCCCGCACACTGGCTGAAAGCGCACAATGCCTCTTCTGCACCCATGGGGATGTTCTAGTCGCTACCGAAAGTTCGTCCTGTGTACAGCCAAAACTGCCCGACGTAGCTGCCGCATCCTCGGGGTTGTTCCGGTCACTCCCCAAAGTTCATCCTGTGCACTGCCAAACATGGCCAATGCCTCTACCTTGCCTGTGGTGATGTTTCGTTCACTCCCAGAAGTTCATCCCATGCACTGACCAATGCACCCGACACTGCTGTCATGCCAGCAGGGATGTTCTGGTTGCTCCTGGAAGTTCATCCCGTGCACTGCCGAACATGTCTGATGCTGCTGCTGCAACTGCAGGGAACTTCTAGTTGCTCCTAGAAGTTCGTCCCATGCACTGTCAAACAAACCTGATACCTCTCCTGCACCCATTGGGATATTCCAGTCGTACCCGAAAGTTCGTCCTGTGCACTGCCCAACATATCCGATGCTGCAGCCGCATCCGTGGGGATGTTCTAGACGCTCCTGGAAGTTCATCCTGTGCACTGCAAAACTTGTCTGACGCCACCGCCATGCCCACATGAATTTTCCAGTATCTCCCGGAAGATCATCCCACACACTGCCAATGTGCCCGATGCTGCTGCTGTGTTCATGCAGATGTTCTGATTGCTCCTGCAAGTATGCCTTGTGCACTTCTGAATGCCTGACACCGCTGCCATGCCTGGGGATGTCGTCCTGAAGTTTGTCCCATGCACTGCCAAACATGCCCGACAATTGTACGATGCCCGCGTGGGATGTTCCAGTCGCTGTCTGAAGTTCATTCTTTACACTGCCGAACTCGCCTGACACCTCTGCATGCCCAAGGGGATATTCCGGTTGCTCCTGGAAATTCATCACATACTTGCCAATGCACCCAAAGCCTCTGCTGTGACTACAGGGATGTTCTGGTTGCTCCCGAAAGCTTGTCCCATGCAGTGCCGAACGTGTCCAATGCCACTTTTATGCCTGCAGGGATGTTCCACTTGCTGCTGGAAGTCTGTCCTGCACACTGCCGAAAACGCTGAAAGCCTCTGCCGCGCCCATGGTGATGTTTCAATCACTCCTGGAAGTTTGTCCTGCACACTGCCGAACGCATCCAATGCCTCTGCCGAGCCCACAGGGATTTTCCAGTTGCTCCCAAAAGTTCATCCCATGCACTGCTGAACGTGCCTGTTGCCTCTACCGCACATGCAGGGATTTTTCAGTCACTCCAGGAAGTTCATCCCAAACACTGGCGAACACGCCAAATGCCTCCGCCGCATCTGCAGGGATGTTCCAGCCACTCCCGGAAGTTCATTTCGTGCACTGCACCACACACCTGAAGCCTCTACCGCACCCGCGGGGATGTTTTGGTCACCCCCAGAAGTTCAACCCATGCACTAGCGAATGCACTCGATGCTGCTGTTCACCTGCGGGGATGTTCCTGTTGCTCCGAGAAGTTCATCACATGTAATGCCGACGCGCCCGATGGTGCTGCTGTACCCGCGGGGATGTTCCAATCACTCCCGGAAGTTCGTCCTGCACACTGTCCAACGTACCCAAAGCCTCTAATATTCTTCCAGGGATGTGCTGGTTGTTCCTGGAAGTTTGTCTTGTGCACTGCCCAGCTTGTCCAACGCCACCGCTGTGCCAGCTGGGATGTATCGGTCACTCCCGAAAGTTCATCCCACGCATTGCCGAATGCGACCGATGCCTCTGCCATGCCTGCTTGGGATTTCCTGTCATTCTCGGAAGTTCGTCCCTCGCATTGCCAAATGCACCCGACGCCCCTGCAATGCCCTATGGTGATCTTCCACTCGCTCCTGGAAGTTCATTCTGTGCATTGCAGATGTGTCTGACGCCGCTGCCACACCTACGGGGATGTTCCGGTCGCTCCTAGAAGTTTGTGTGGTGCACTGCCAAAATCGTCTGAAGTCTCTATTGTGCCTATAGGGTGTTCTGGTCATGCTCGGAAGTTCATCCTGAGCACTGCTAAATGTGTCTAATGCCTCTTCCGAGCCCACTAGGATTTTCCGGTCTTTTCCAAAAGTTTGTCCCACACAAGCCCAACGCAACCCCACGTATCTGTAGAGCCCGGGGGCATGTTCTGGTCACTCGTGGAAGTTTGTTCCGAGCACTGCCGAATGCATCCGATGCCTCTCCCGAGCCCGCTTGGATTTTTCGGTCGCTCCCAAAGTTTGTCCTGTGCACTGCCGAACACGCCCGAAGCTTTTGCTGAATGTGCTCGAAGCCTCTGCCGCACCCTTGGGGATGTTCCCAGTTGCTTCCAGAAGTTTGTCCTGCACACCATTCAACATGCCTGAAGCCTCTGCTGTGCCCGTGGGGAAGTTCCAGTTGCTCTGGGAAGTTCACCCCTATGCACTGCCGAAGGCGACCGATGCTGCTACCGTGCCGTAGTGACGTAGTGATGTTCCGGTTGCTCCTAGAAATTCATCTCGTGCACTGCAGAACATGCCTGACACCTCTACCATGCCCACAGGGATGTTCCAGTCACTCCTTGAAGTTCATCATGTGCATTGCCGAACATGGCCGACACCTCTGCTTCACCTGCAGGATGTTTCGATCGCTCTCAGAAGTTTGTCCTGAGCACTGCTTATTTCACTTAGTCTTATACACCCATTTGCATCCTACAACCTTCTTTCCCAAAGGTAAAGGTACTAATTCCCATGTATTATTATTAACTAAAGCATCCAATTCCTCTTGCATGGCTTGTCTCCAAACTGATAATTCTTTAGCTTCCTTAAAGTTATTTGGATCTTTAATGGTGTCTACTTTAGTTAAAAAGGCTCTAAAACTCTCTTTTACATTTCCTAAGGTGTAGTAGTGGTCAAGAGGGTGTGCGATTACTTTGTTACCGTGGAAAAACACTCTTTTCTTCATCCAATCCGATGAAGATTGTCGAATTCTTTGAGATCTTCTAAGTGGGGGATTTTGGCCTTGCATAGGTGCAACATGCTCCCCCTCACTTCGTATACTAATAGATGGTCCATCTTGGTTACTAGATAATGATTCTATTTGAACATTCGAATGTTCATCCCTATGTATTTCATTTTGCTCTCCCTCGTCTCTAGGTCTACAAGAAGATAACGGTAAATCTTCACGTACTTCACTAGGTGAATGTGCATTTAGATTTTCATTGCTAGTTTCACCCTCATTAGACTCTTGATCTTGTGATTCTATGTTATCACCACTCAATTGTAGGTCATGGTTGCCTAGTACGTCACTAGATGGTGGTATATACTTGTGTATTATGGCTAAAGGAAGTGGATCATCAACTTCACCTTTTCCATTACCAATGCTATGAAAATATGAGTCATTTTCTACGAAAGTAACATTTCTAGAGATATACTTGTCCTTAGTTAAGGGATTATAGCACCTATAACCCTTAGTATCCACACAATAACCTAAAAAGATGCATTTAATGCTTCTTTCACTTAATTTATCTCTTGAATGACTTGGCATATGTACATAACATACACATCCGAAAATTCTAAGATAGGACAAGTTTGGTTGGGTACTATAAGCAATCTCAATTGGTGTCTTTCCTTTCAGTACCATGGATGGTGTTCGGTTAATAAGATGTGTCGCTGTGAGAATAGCTTCCCCCCAAAACTCTCTAGGTACATTGTGATAGAACATCATAGTTCTTGCCACCTCTAAAATATGCCTATTCTTACGTTCAGCCACTCCATTTTGTTCTGGAGTGTAAGGACAAGTAGTTTGGTGAACAATTCCTTTACTAACTAAAAACTCTTTAAACAAGTTGTTCACATACTCTCCTCCATTATCAGTTCTCAACACCTTAACTTTCTTATCGAATTGGTTTTCAATCAATGTTACAAACTCTCTGAAACAACAAAAAACCTCAGATTTCCTTTTAATAAGATAAATCCATGTATACCTAGATTTATGATCTATAAAAGTTACAAAATATTTGAAGCCCTTATGAGATAGAGTGGGAGAAGTCCACAAATCAGAATGTACCAAAGCAAATAAATCATTATATTCATGATGAGATTGTACAAAAGGTATCTTAGTTTGTTTTCCTAAAATACAAGAACTACAATCTTTGATCTTATCAAATTTCAAGTTAGGAACTAATTTTTGCAAAATATGACTAGGAGGATGCCCTAATCTAGCATGCCAAAGTTCTTGGATTTTGCTGCTATCTACTTTAAAGGCTTTGCTTGAATCTTCCAAAACATACAGCCCATTTTTCTCTCTTCCCTCACCAATCAATTGTCCGGTCTTGATGTCCTGAAATGTTACTTTATTAGGTTCAAATATAACATAACAATCTAAATCTTTAGTAATTCTACTTACGGACAACAAATTTGAAGAAAAACATGGCATATAAAGACCTTTAGTATGCTTAGACAAAATATTCAAGTGTCCTAAACCACTAATCGGTACATCTTTTCCATTAGCTATACTCTAAACATGTGATTTGTAGCACCCGAGTCTATAACCCAAGGATCAATATTTAAAGATAAATTAGAGATCAAACCTTGAGAGGTGTTTGGCCTTTGACATTGAAGGAACTTTGCAAATTGCTCAATGAGGTTTGTGGACAAGTTTGCCTCTGATGTGTGGTTTAATTCTTCTGAAATTTTGGCTTTATTCTCCTTCTTCAAGTGAGGATGAAGCTTAAAACATTTATCCTTGTTATGCCCAAACTTTCCACAATGATCACAAAACCTACAATTTCTTTTGATGTGTCCTAGTCTTCCACATCTTTCACATTTGATGGTTTTGCTTTCTTTCAACCCTTGTGTTACCATTGCTGCTTCTTTTGCCTCCGCAAATGCACCTTTCTCAATTTTAGGCTCATCTCTATCAAACGCTTCTCTAGCCATCAATTCCCTATCCACAATATTCACCACATCATCATATGGTGGCATCTCCTTATTCCTTAGAATTTGATTCCTAAGGTCCCCAAAACTAGGCCCCAATCCTGCCAAGAGGAAACAAACAAGATCTTCATTGGCCCTTTTCTCCAATTCTTCCTCATTGGTAGTAATCGGCCTCAAACACTCCAATTCATCCCATGCTTCCTTGATTTTGTTGGAGTAGGAAAGGAAATCACTTCCATTCATCTTGGCATTTGTGATGATTTCCCTCAACTCATAGACTTTTAAGAGATTACCTTGATTTTCGAACCTTCTAGCAAGTGCATTCCAAAGGTCTTTGGCAGTTTTGGCTTTGTTGAAGGCACCAACCAAGGATTGATCAATGGAGTTGATAATCCAAGTAATGACAAGATTATCAACATATCTCCATTCAGCATATTCTTTATCTCCCACCTTAGGTTGATTAATTTCTCCATCAACAAATCCCAGAACTCTCATGCCCAGTAAGGCCCTTGTCGCATTCGTCACCCATGTAGAGTAATTCCTTCCATTTAGAGGAAAGGTAGTAAGCTTAGTGGTGATTTTGTAGTTGGAATCAACATTGAAAAAATTCTCTCTCTTGGCAGAACTACTTCCCACTTGTGCTGCCATTTTAATGTCAGCAACTTGGCCTTGCACAATGGAGATTGATCACACAACCAAGAGAGAGTAAAAAATAAAGGAGAGATGATGAAATGAGCTCCCTAAATGCAACCTTGCTCTGATACCATGTTGATAAATAGAATTTGAATGTGTTTAGCTCACAATTTCAAAGATTCAACATAAACAAATAAAAAAATGCAAGTAGAGAGAAAATAGATGAAGAGAGAAAATTGAAGAGCTTTTGTATTCTATCTCCAAATATTTACACAACTTGGGTTTTTATATACAACATCCTAACGGCTAGGTACAAGCTTACTTTACTTTTCTAACAGCTAGGTACAACACATAACAGCATATCTTTCAATTTAAAAAACTAGCCGTTATTTCGTCCTTTAGTAGTTAGCTTGAATTGGGCTTTGGGCTTGATATGGGTATCCATAGATCAATCCAAGAGTTATTTGGGCTTTTCATCTTCACCCTCAATCTCTTCATCTTTAACATACGGGACAAACTTTCAGGAGCAACCAGAAATTCCGCAGGCACAGTAGAGGCATCAGGCATGTTCAGCAGTGCATGGGATGAACTTCCGGGCAAGGCTGTGGCGTCGTACATGTTCCGTAGTGTGCGGGACAAATTTATAGGAGCATCTAAAACATCCCTGTGGGCGCAGCAGAGGCGCCAGCTGCCTATGTGTTGAGGACCTTAGAAGGCAAAGGGAGTGTAAGCGAATGTGTGCTAGGCGCCAAGCAGCAAGAAAGGCAGCAACAGAATAGAATGTGCACATAACAAGCACGCACACGGCAAGCAGTGAAGCATGGCCAGGTTCTGGCTCTGTCCTAACTGATTGTGGAAATCCAAGCCAAGAAGGACACCAGCATTGGCAGGACACACATGACGAGAAGTCGTGCTAACCCCTAAGGTGTAGAAAAGTTGGCACAAGAAATCGGGACCCCAACAAATTAGTGCTATAGTTAAGAGATCAGCACAGACACCAATCAATTGCAAGGCATCACAGTTACCATGTCATCTAGGCAGCATTCACCCGCACCACAGGAACAGACCGGGGAAGACTTCTCAGTCACCAACCACAGAAGAATCCTTGCCTTGGAGAGGAACCAGAATGCGATCAATGACCAGATAGGTGATATCAAACACCAACTATCATCTATCATACATTCTCTTGAAAAATTAAAGAGAGACACACCCCAAGTGGCCGGAAAACAAGTCCAAACCAAGCCAGGCAGAAACAACCACCTACCACAAACGTCCAGGAGGCTGCAATCAGAAGTCACACGGCACCAAGTGCATGAGGACGAATCTGACCAGGAGCAACTTCCCTCTCAAGAAAGGGGGAAAAGGCACATGAGTTTGGGAAGTAGGAGGGAGACTTCACCAAACGAACACCTGCCCCATGATTGCTACAATGATTATAGTGATGATTAAGAGGTGCTCGATAGAAGGCCAGCATCATGGAAACCAAGAAGGGTGCACAATCACCTGAGGCAGAACCATGGTACACCACAAGGAGGGAGGATTGGCACTACGACAGCCGAAGCCATTACACATGGCCTAAGGTAAAAATCGAGTTCCCTACCTTTGAGAAGGGAGATCCAACCGAATGGATCTCCAAGGCTGAATTTTATTTTGAAAAACAAGGTATTGAGAGAGGTGAAAGGTTTGATTTTGTGTCCTATCACCTATGTGGGAGAGCCAACCAATGGTGGTGTTGGCTTAAGGCCACCTATGGCCGAGAAGGTAGAAGGATAGGCTGGACAAGGTTCACACAAGAGTTAGTGAACAGATTTGGCCTGTCTAGCATGACTAACTAGAGGGACAGCTTGCCAAGATTAGGCAAAAAGGATCTCTAGAAAGCTACCTTGAAGAATTTGAGAGGTTAGCTGAATTAGTAGGACATTGGCCAGATAGTGCAATAATTGGCACGTTCCTAGATGGCCTTGTACCTTGGCTAAGCCAAAAAGTGAAGATGAGGGATCCAAACTCTCTCACTCAGTGCATTCAGTTGGCAAGACTCATCAACGATGGGAGAAGCATCACCCGCAGCACAACAAAGGTCATCAAACCCTTGGACAAATTAGGTAAGGCATCCTCATCAAGTAAGACAGCACCCTAAAAAACAAAGGACCCACTCAAACTATCCACCGAAGAAATCAACAGGAGAATCGAAAGAGGCTTATGTTTTAGGTGCAATGATAAGTGGCAAGTTGGCCACAAGTGCAAGAAAGGGCTGTTCAACATCATTGAAGTGGTAAGTGATGAAGAACACGAGGAAAGCAGTGAGGAAGAACAAGAAAGCCGCATGGACAGCAAGGAAGAAGCAGAGGCAGAACACTTCCCTGATCATGCGGAAGAAGGCAAAATCAACTTGCATGCAGTAGGGGCAACCACCAAGCCTACTGCCATGAGGTTGTTCACAACCATTAACGGGAAAACATTTTGGGTGTTGATTGATAGTGGAGCTACCCATAATTTCATCAACACAAAATTGGTCAAAACCCGCACCCACAGGATCTTTGGTCACTCCCACACATTCATCCTGTACACTACCGAATGTGCCTGGTGCTCTA
>BNST01001600.1:0-41368 GCA_019650275.1 Xylocarpus granatum | reverse complement strand
AGAGAAGAGGAGAAAGGGAAGGAGAAGGAAGGAAAGAAGAAGGAAATGGAGAGAGGAAAAGAAAAAGAGAGAAAAAGGTATTATGATAATGGTGTGGGGAAGGAATATAGAGTAGAGCTGGGATGTGAGGATATGTCTAGAAAGGCTGCACATTGTGGGGAGGGATCGAGAATTTTTTTTCTCATTTTTCAAGAATCAAAGGTAAGCATTCTTGCTCACATTCTTTTTATTTTCGTTTCTAAGAGTTTTCTTTAGACTTGGGCTTAGTTAAGGTGAGTTGTCTTCCTTGCTTAAGAGCTAAGGTTTCGTTAAGAGTTGTCTTCCTTGCTTAAAAGCTAAGGTTTCAGTTAAGAGTTGTCTTCTTCAACCAAGGCAAGTTTGTGATAGGTTTAAGAGTTGTCTTGCCTATTCACATATCTTTATATTATGTTAGTTAACCCAAAGGACACTTAGGGGATATAAAATAAGAAAGAACTCAAGAATCAACAGGACAGCAAGTTAGGAAGGATTCCAGTAGGCGTGCTGACCCCTAAGGTGTAGAAAAGTTAGGGAAAAAATCGGACCCCAACAATGATACACGGGACACCATTGCGTACGATAGTAGCGAACCTATTCTGCAAGCTAGGAATACTCTCGTAAATCCACACCTGCATGGCATAAATTATAGTATTACAACACGAAACACACTCAAAACAATTACATTTAGTTTGTTAGAAATACCTGAAATGCAATTGCCATCCCGATGATGTTATACTTGCCCTTAAATTGTCGCCCACTAGCTTCCAACCGTGCTGCAGTGCTCCTGTATTTGCCGTGCTGGATGGCAACGGATCGACGCAAAGACTGCATGATGATAGAGATGGGCGACAGATCCCCATGGGTATCTATTAAATTCCTCTAAATCCTCTAAAATATCCAATACCTAAAAATCGACATGTGATCTACCGTCCCTACCAAATAAAAACCTCTCAACCAAATAAAAGAGGGATAATCTAACTACATCTACATCTGAAAGAGAAGAAAAATCTAAAACATCAAATACTAAATCTAGATCGTCTAGGGTGATCACGTCTCTATCCCCAAATATCATATCCCTAAGACAAGAACTATCCTCCAAATGTAAAGTAGGAAAATGCCCACACCTAAGTCTGGTTATCAACCCAAACTCAACTCGTGAAAACCGAACCATCTGGCTACCAACTAAAAACCACATCTCGTTTGGGTCACCACCTACATCTATCTCATACAACATCATGTAATGAATTAAGATAGGTGAATGATGTAAACTACCTATGTCTAACAAATGGCCTAAACAAGTTTGCCTAAACATACCTAATTGCGTCTCACTTAATTTACCCTCGTATTTGGTCTAGCACTGCAAATCTCGCCAGACAACACGTCTCTGCGTGAAAGTGCTCATCTATCGGAATCTTCAGGCGAGGTTGAGTTGCCATTTCTACCTGCACAGATTCAATAAATAGTAATTAGTTAAAAACAAATAATAAATAAAAAAACAAATAATAAAATATCAAAATAACTAATAAAATATAAAATAATAATAAAATATAATAACAAATAATAAAATATCAAAATAAAATAATAAATTTAATAATAAATAATCAAACTAATAAAACCTCTGGGCATGTGTAGCACACGCGTCCAGAGGAACAATTGCCCTGGGTCTGCGGGAATCTAGGGCGAGCCCTGGGTTCCTGCAGACCTAGGGCCCAAAAAACCTCTGGGCGCGTGGGGTACATGCGCCCAGACAGGGCAAAATGGCCCTGGGTTCCCGGACCCAGGGCAAAATGGCCCTCTAGGCTCGTGGGGTACACGCGCCCAGACAGGGCAAAATGGCCCTACGTTCCCGGACCCAGGGCAAAATGGCCTTAGGTTCTCGGACCCAGGGCCTAAAAAACACTCTGGGCGTGTGCGATACACGTGCCCATATAGGGCACTACCCTGGGCGCATGTATCGCACGCGCCTAAAGTGTTCATCTTTTCCCTGGGCGCGTTTATCACACGCACCCAGAACGCCCTTTTCTCTCTAAGCGCGTGTGATACACGCGCCCACGGCCGCATTGCAACCTTCGTTCTTCCTCCTCCGTTTTCTGCATTTTCTCACCCAAAACACCAAAATGAACTTATTTGCTACATTTTGCCTTATCTACACGCCTACTTCTCTACCATTGTGTCAATATTTTATCAACAACGAAGAAATAAACTACCACAACAAGTTTAATTTAGTGCTTTAATTACGAAAATTCATGGGAAAATTTGAAAAATTACTTGTAAACACACAAAAATGGTAAAAATTCTATCCAATGTAAGTCAGACTAACCTTTTTTCTTGTTGTTATTGTAGTCTTTGTACTATCGAAGATGAAACTAAGTAGTGACCAGCAACGCAATGTAAAGGAAATGAGAAGAAAATGAATGACGTGTGTTTTTAGGGTTTGTGTTTTAGGGATTGGGGACAAAATCGTTCAAAGTGGTTAGTTTGGTAAGAATAAATTAAGATTAGTCATAAATGTAAAGAAGAATAAAAATAAGGTTATTTTCAAAAATTTTTCAAGAAATTAGTCCCAAATATAGAATTATAAGCAGCCTGGGTTGTGGGCAAAGGTTGTGAGGCTTTAGGCAATAGTGAAGCAGGTTAAACTTAATCAAATGGTACCTGATAAATGGGCTTATGTTGCTGCTATTGTATAATGTACTCTATAGATGCAAGCTGGGCTTTAAACTATTTATTTCCCTTTGGTAGTGATCAAAGAGTAAAGAAAGCTGAACATATTGTATTATGATGTGATGGAGTTTTTCTATGTGTTGTTTTAGGGCTTCTATTGGGCCAGTAAACTAATGCTGTTGTTGAAGATGGGCCTCAATCTTAAAAGTAGAGGCATCAACCTTTTGCAAGCAAGTATTTTGGGCCACAGAATTTTCTTCTTGCCAATTGAGAGCTACTTCTGCTTAGCTACTTTGGTTAGGAAAGATGAGTCATTTCTCATGTAAGAGTTATGATTGTCAGTTTTATTTTCCAGGTCATTTTTTCATTGGTGATCAAGTTTTTTTTTGGGTAGTTGTTGGTGGGAAAGGAGGTTGGTACATAAGGAGCTGAGAAGTTTGGTTTTGAGGTGGTGATGGATCATCCCATCCAGTGAGTTTGATAGGTATATGGTTTGCTTTTGGAGGAGCAGAATATCGTACGATAAACTAGTATCTGCCAATGTCCTTACCAAGTGTGTCATACCCTAGAGTTTTGTTCTTATATGCTTGATAAAAGGCATAAGAGGTTTTCAGCTTTATCTCTTATTGGTTGGATGATACAGGTCAGAGTTTTCCAAACAGGCAGGACAGTAACAAGTTGTACTGTCTGGATCATGAGGGTGCATCAAATTAGGCTTCCATCTTTGATGAATGCATAAACCTCGATAGTGTTTGAATCAATAACAAACAGAGTGGAGAAAAAGAGGCATCCGAAGGCCGAGATGGTTCGAATATGGCCTTGGTTTTTCCACAGTTTGTTTTAGTGAATAAAGACTCAGTGAAAGAGACTTGGGCTGAAGTCATTGTTCATAGTTAGTTATCCAAGCTAAAGGGAAGAGTTCCCGTAACTTTTTCTTTGAAATCTGCTTCGGGATATATGTGTCACTAGGGACTCGATCTGATTGCACGTTAACAAAGATGAAATCATTTGTTTAATTTGGTAGTGCGACATCTATGGCATGGTGGTTTTGTACTCTGCAAACTGGTAGTGGAAAGTGGCCATATAAGTTGAGACATCTGGGATAACGCCAACAATCTGAACCTATAACTTCAAGAATGAAGGCAATTGTGGATCAGGCATGTTGAAATTTGAAAACATTGTTACCATTACTGTTCTCGCATTTAGTGTTATCTGAACTGTTCCTATACTTGCACGTTCATAATTTGAGAACCTACTATCGGCCAGAGCAATACAGGATGTTACTGGTAAGCCTTTCCGTGCATGATAAGTAAGGCCAAACCTGATTCCACCGAAGTAAACATGAGTTAAACCTTCTCTTAACCAAAAAGAGATTAGAAAATCTGGTATATTTATAGAGATAAATTGCTCCGCCTGAAAGGCAAATGCAAATTCAATCGACTACATTGGACATATTCTTTAAGTTTAGAAGAGAGAGAATTTACAAGAACTTTTACAAATTGAGCACAGGAAGATAAGGGGTTTCAATAAACATGATATGGGTTTAAGAATGGAAATTTGTTGACAGGGAGAGACTCTGAAGAAGGTAAATATTCTACTTCCAAAAAGCTAAATAATTTATATGCACGGGTTTTGTTGAAAAGAATCAGTGGTGGAACAATGAAAGGGAAAGGAGGCAAGGATTGGTGACGGAAGGATTTGCTTCTGGGAAACATGATTATGATATACTTCCTTCTCGAAATAAAATGAAATTAGAAAACAACTGAGTTTAATAAATTCTTTATGTGAAGAAAATCATACAAGCAAGAGCTGTTCTGTTATGAAAGATCGAGAAAAACCACAGCCATAGAGCATACTTAGCAATCTCACTGGCTTTGATACCCATTCACATGCGTGCAGCTGAGAGAGAAGGAGAGGGACAGAGAGGGACAGAGAGGGACAAATAAGATATCATTGCACTGATGGTGAAAGTAGTTCCTCCAAATAACAAAATAACATACACACACACACAAAGAGAGAGAGAGAGAGAGAGCGCGCTGTTCTCCAATTTAGATGCTGATTTGCTATCTTCACAAAACGACAACTCAAACAAGAAAACAGTGTCAGCTATAATCACTATGATATAACTCTGACAAACATCAAACAGGAAAGGAGTAAGAGAAGAGAAGAAGAATGAAGACATGCTCACATCAGTTTGTAGTACACTATCCAATTAATATGCTATCCTCTATTTGACTCGTGCCTTTTATAGCAAAGTTCCACCTTAGGATGGTGATGACCTAGATGGCGTAGATTCACCCAAGGAGACAGAAGCCAGGGAAGAAGCCCAAACCCGCACATTCTTTGCACCTTCATAGAAGTTCCTTGTCTTAAAGAGTCTCAGTTTGGTCCAAACCCTCCTCACATCAATCATGTGAAGGGCACGCCGAAACAATTGGCTTATCCCGCCGAAGATTTCCAAATTTAAGTGAGGCACATATGAGACCCAGAAAGCTTTCGAACGAGATAACACTTCTGGGAATATGTATATCAACACCCTCAAATATAGGAACAATACAGCAAAAACCAAGTAGGGTTCTCTTTGGATCATCTCCCTCATTGATGACACATTCCATGAGGGTATGATCAATCCATCACTGCGCCCCAACCTGATTGATTCATCTTCAGCAAAATACCCTACCGGTTTAAGTCCTGAAACATAAATAGTGATGTGAAGACATGCCTGGAACAGACTATCATTTTATCAGGTTGGAATTTGCAAGCTTTGAATCATAAGAAACTGGGTGTCTGATATCTGTGTGATAACAACTTAAAAGATTAACATTTTAGGTTCACAAGGGCTGTTTCATTGATCAATGACTTCCATTTAACATATCTCTTCCAACTCAGTCGAGCTTATGAGAACAATTCTTTAATGGTAGAAGCAAAATGGAGAAAAGGAGAAGAGATGCAAAGGATTCTCTGGTACTAGATAGAAATGAGACCCTTACCTGTGGTTTTCTCATAAAATCGTACTAGGGAATCTAGATCTTTTGGACCACAATATTGCAACCTCAAAGTTCGGTTCACCAATAAAATTGCCGGCAAGCTATGGATTCCATATCTAGAAAATATACTGCAACAAAACCCCGCAACATTGATATGAGCAGACAGGACAACTTATAGACTGGCTTAAATAAAATTCATATTTAACTTGGGACTCTCAACATGTTTTCATCCCAAGAATTGTTAAATAACACTGAAAAATACTGTTTGCAGGATTCTGGTAAAGGTACAAAGGTACCAATTAAGTAAGCAGAGCATTAAATTGGCATTCATGCTTTTCATTTTTCCCTTTTTCACCAATAGAGAGATATCATCCACAATTGAGAGGCACACTGTCATCGGAAACATGTATTTCTTGTACTGAAGCTGCCTCTTTTTTTAACACAACCATTGAAAAGGAAAAAAGATATGGCAGGCTTCAACATACGTGCAATGGAAAAAATTATTTATCAAGGATGCTTTCTACCACATTTAATCATGATACTCCTTGACCATATATTGAGCCCAACAAGACCATCACAACAATCGGCAATCCATGGCACATCTTAAGTCAAGCAGACTATGGTACGGCAATCATATAATAAGTCCTGCAGGTTTATCACTTTTCCAGTGCTACCCAGCGACAAGAACAAGTACGGATTCATTAAATACACACAATAAAGGCAAAAGATTGGAAGCAGGTCAAGTAAGCACCTTGGCAGGGCTAAAGATTGCTCAACTGCATAATGCTCCATTTGTGGGAACATGGAACTAAGGGATTCAAACTTAGGATGCACAATGCGAGAAAATGGGCACCAGGAAGCATAAAAAAGTACAGAAGCATAACCATTTCTCTGTTTTGAAGTCAAAGCTTTGTCCAGGAAACCCCCATCAACCTGCAGAAAGCAAAACAGAAATAATGAATCTCACAAATTCTTGAATCACTCAGTACCAAAGACAGACGTAAATTTAGAAATTTGAATATCAATCTCATGTAATTGCAGAATCAATTTCCTAAAGAATTGTAGTAGACAAGAGGAAGGCATCAGAAAAAAATTAGACGAACCAAAATCAATAAAGAAATTGAAATAAAAGGAGCTAAAATTTAGAAGGCAACCCAGATTTTAGGAGCATGATGACTTTAACCAAAAGATCCAAAAATCAAAAAATAAATAAATAGACTAACAAAATATCCCTACAACGGAGGAATTGTAGAAACTATGATTTTGTCCTTGCACACAAAAATACAAAACTATAATGCTTTTCCATGATTGCATCAGATTGGATTCATACACGAGGAACAATGACATATTTTCAACAAAGAGATCAGTTTAATAAGTATTCTTTCCAAATTTCACAAAGAAGGAATCCAGTCAAAGAAATAAGCAGCATCTATAATGTAAAATAAACCAAAGGAATAAACTCTAGAGAAATGGTGAAGTATTAATTACAGAAGCATTTCTACTATAACTTTCATTGAACCTCATAATCAATTTCCCCATTGTGATGATCCGGCTAAACTAGCAAGATGTTCTCTACTTTGGCACAGCTTTGAGTAGCACAACGGGCTTAAACCCTGGCCCCTCACAGCTTTGTTTTTGGCACCAAGGATTTCATAGCCCAAAAGCCTCGTAGTAGTTAAAAAAATGGCATAACACTTATAAGTACATCCACAAGCGATTTGAATACTACACCCATTACATGTACATGCACAATAGCACTCCATTTTTCTTATTTTTCATAAATAACATTCAATCATTCCATAGGGCATACCTTACAAATACAGAGTTGGCATTTATGACCCCTCATTTTATTAGCAACTAACTTTATGACGTGGTGATGGTGGTCAAGAAGTAAAATAGAATTCATAAAAATGAATAACAGATAACCTCTCAAAAGGATTAAGACAAATGTTGCAAAGACTCTAAAATGACTGGTGGGAGCATCAAAACAATTTTAAACTATCTCTTTTAACGCTTCATGTCTTAAACAAAAATAAACAAATAAATATTTGAGTATGCCAATGTAAATTCTTACAAAAAACAAAAGTAAATTATTAAATATCCATAATCAACAATGTCATCAACACACTACATTTCTCACACCACACCAATATTTCAAGTGTTAAAAATATGAAACTTGAACACATGCATTTCCCATATCAATTCTGTCAATTTGGATGAACCCATAACAATCATTCCACCATAAAATCATAATGCTGCCAAAACAAAGAAATATGTGCCTATAACACGTCTCAAAAACTTTTGCATGAAGATCAAGCCTTTGACATAAAGGTTGTTGCTTATAGCTAATGCTAGAGAGGTATATGTTACTTACCTGCCAAAAATCTTCACTCATTCACCCACTTGTTATCATACTACATACCCAATCAAAATTTTAAAAAAAGATTTATCATATAGTCCTGCAGATCAATTTTCACGAACCAAATGTACCTCATCCACATCATAAGTGATTCTGCTTCTTCATACGAAATATTATAAGTTCAAATATTCTAAGATAAAACATATGCAAAGTATCTGATCTTGACAGCTATTTAAAACACCAATTCAACTAAATACCAAATAAGTTGTCCACCTTGATTTCTTTTTAAATTATTGCAGAAATTTGATTCTCTAAATTTTCCACGACAAAAACCCTATCACAGACAATCAAAACGAAACATTTCGACAAGAAGCCTTAAAAATACATAACAATCAACAGACATCCGTAAACCAAAATCCACCAAATAGATCAAAAAAGCAAAAGCCCTTCAAATCAACAAATTAGCAACAAATCAAGAACCCATTTATCCAAAACCAAATAACTATGAATCAGAATAAATAAAACCAAACAAATATTAACCGGAATAAATTAAAACAAAATCAGGTAAAATTAACCCAAAAATTATGAAGGAACAATTAATAAATAAAATGCATACCTCGATGGGAGGATTTGAAGAGATCCCAAGCGTACACCGGGACTGAAGACGATTAAGAAACACCTCTGAATCACGCGGACACAAATACGCGGATGAACCGGACAGTATTGAAAAAATAAAATTAAGAAACAAAATTAAACGACAAAAAGGAGAAGAAACCATTGACAGAGGCACGAAAAGGGAATTGATAAGAACACCGAAGACAAAATGGGCCACAAAGAGAACCAAAATAGAAAAAGATAAAACAAGTAGGGCTTATGAAGAACAACTTCCAGAAATAGTTTTTAGTTTTCGTTGGGTATGTACGGTGATGGATTGATTAGGTAGCTAAATCTTTCTCCTTTTTTCTAATTTTTTTTTAAAAAAAAAGAAAAATACTACGCGAAAAGAGGTGCTAAGCCTGCTTTATGAAATTCCAGCCCTAAACGATCGAGCCTCGAGGGAAATGGTTTTTTATTTTGACATATTTGTTTCTCTGTGTCTCAAATGGCCACTGAAGATTAAAGATGATGTGTTTACTTTAACGAGGTGAATCATTTATGTACACATTAAAGTCCCTATATTTTATCTAATTGAAATTCTTAAACTCGTATTATCAAATAATTTTTTTATTTTTGATGTGTTGTTGTTCTTAAAATTGATAACTGTGTTAGATAAGTTATATTTAAACAATATTTGTAAATACAAATATGTAAAAGCTTATTTGATAATTTGTCAAAAATATATAATAATAATAATCCTGCACATGATCTTTTTTCAATCAAGTCCCCCATGTATAAATTCCCTATCATTATCAATCACATTGAGTTTTTGGTAAAAAAAAACACATAATAAGATTGATATCAAATGAGCTGGGGCATTGTATTGTGTGCCTTTTGGTCAGTATAAAAGAAGAAGAATTCCAAGATTTCAAAATCTTTTCAAAGCAAAATTTTAAGTAGGGCTTTTACTATCAGATTCTTTTAACTTGTCCAAAAAGAAAAAAAAATAGTATTAACAAAATTTCAATTAAAAAAGAAAAAGAGTCATACTAAGAGATGGAAGCAGAATTTAATCAAGAAATAAAGAAATCAAAGTAGAACAAAGAATTAAAGAAAATTAATTTTTCAAAAGAATAAGTCATTATTTGATCCCTGAATTGTGATAAGGGCTTTATGGGTTTTTCATATTCACCTGTTGACTGCCATTTTGTTTTTGAGCTTTATATTTGGTATGGAACTTTGCAATAAAAGGACCAGTTGGTAAATAATTGAAGCACGGATGGATTTATTTTATTTATTTATCTATCAGTATTTTAGTTGTCATGATTGAAAAATAAAAAACTTTGAACCCTATTCGATTTTTTAATGTTAAATCTCTACACGTTTGGCATGGCATATAATATGGAGATAAGTCAATTTAATCCCTTTTATCATATTTATGATTACAACCATATTATATCTTAAGTCAATATAATACTAATATAAGTAATTATTAATTTTATTATTATATTATAATCGCGATGAATATCTTTACAAGAGTTACATTAGTTAAAATATAATAATAATAATAATAAATATTTCAATAATTGATGTAATATTTATTAATAATTATAATTTTTTTTTCATCTTTTATGAACATAACATATTATTGTAGTAAAATTAATGTTATGATAATCGCATTTAGTACCTACCATCACCATAATCATCATTTCTACAATCAAAAGAGTCACCATAAACAACTTCTATTAGTTTTAATTTGAGGAGTTTGATGGCCAAACAAATGTCTAAATTGAATGCATACATGACACAAAAATAAGCCTGCAAATAATGGATATAATATGTTTGTTTAGGTTAAGAGTCCATCTATTATATATATATATATATATATATATATGTGTGTGTGTGTTAGTGCGCGCGCGTGCGAATATATTTTTATCAATTAAATAATAATGTATATATTATTTATTATGCCATTTATTTTTATTAAAATTGATGATAACATAATAATTAAGAATGAACTTGAGTATATTATTATTGTTATGCCTTAAATTTTTCATTGACAGATAACAGTGAGTAATAAAATAATTATAAAGAATTTTACAACATGATAAAAGAGTATTTAATTGGTTCATAGAATATTATCCTATGGTTCATAGAATCTACACACAGAAGACAGGAGAGTGGTTAAGAGCTAGACTAGGGATAACCCTATCCGGCTTGCCAAACATGCCGCAATACCGACAGGCGACGTCAATTCTCAACAACTGAAAGTCAATCCGGTGCGTAGCGAGTTAGGAGATCGTTTTAAGAAAAAGAAAGACTAAGAAGAAGAAAGCACCACGCTTCCTCGATTCCTTTCCTTCGTTCTATTTCCTACCATTGGCACAGAGTTGGGCTTTCCAAGCCGACAAGAGAAAGTAACTGAATGCAAATTGCAGAGAAGAAGGAACCTGATAACAATACACAAACAGTTGTTGATTCCGTTGATAACAGTAACAAAGTCGCCAACCTTAAAGCCAATTTGCATCCTCTCAAGGTTTCTCTCTCTCTCTCTCTCTCTCTCTCTCTCTCTCTCTATCTATGTGCAGATAATGTATTATAGTTTTACTGATTATTATTGCCACGTTAATGATTCACCGCATTAGTTGTGCGCTGATGCGTTTTTGATCGGGAATTATTTTTTTTTGTTTACTTCTTTTTTTCTTATTCACGCTCTCAACTATATGAAGTTTGGCATGGATCTTTCCTTGGAAAAATTAGGATATTGATTCATGATATCCCTGAGAAGTGAAGTTGTAAGAAAAGGAGTTTGGTTTGTATTTGCATGTACATCATTTTTTTGACTTAGGATTATATATTCGATAGTTCTCGATGAGAAAAATTAGTTTTTGAAGTTTGCGATTAAAAAGGTCTGTTGTGGTACGTATGAGTTGGATAGGGAGATTTCTACGTGAAAAGATTATTAAATTTTGAATTTCCAGTTCCTTTCAGATTTCAACAAGTGATAAGTTGCTTCTAAACCTCGTCATGGTTTGTTATCATACTCATTTTTTTTAATCATAGCGTTGAGCTTGCTGCTTGCCTTGAAGGAGGACTAAATATTTGGATACTATTATTGTCTTTGTAAAATCATGCATCATACTGACCATTTTTGGTATGTGTTTGCTCCTTTCGCCCTTATCCTTGGACCTTGTTGTTTCCTTCATGTTCCGCATTGTCAAATGTCAACCCCCCCTCCCTGTTGCATTTTCTCTGTCTCACTTTATATAGAGAAGAAGATTCTTTATATTATTAACCAAATGAGGAAGACACACTATTTAGAATTAATTTCAGAACTCCCATATTATGAGGGCAATTCTTTTTCCATAGTTGGGCAAGTGAACTAGTGTTGCTCCTCACATTCCTTGCTGTGGTTATTATTAGTATTTGGAGGGTGAACCTTATTTTTATATGGTACAAATGATTGTAATTGTCATACCATAACACCTATTTTGTTTTCTTATCCCTATGAACAGAACAAGTTTGTATTTTGGTACACCTGTCGAACACCTGGAGTTTGGAATCAAACATCATACTAGGACAACATAAAGAAAATTGTGGATTTCAGTACTGTAAGTTGTAGTATTATAACATCACAGGGATAAATGTGATTAAGCATAAATCCTTAGCTTTAAATGTGTTCTTTTATTGGTTCAGTTGCTAATGGTTTTTGAACATTATGTGTACTAGGTTGAAGGTTTTTGGGTCTGCTATTGCCACTTGGCTTGTCCTTCTTCTTTGCCAAGCCCTACAGATTTGCATCTTTTCAAGGAAGGAATCTGCCCTCTGTGGGAGGATTGCATCCAAAGCTTGATTTTGGAATTGCTTAATCTGTTTTATGACAATTCATTTATTGCTTTTTTTCTTTTGCGCCCTGTGTTCTGCTTCGTTGGTTCCTAACATTTTGGATTAGTTTGTAAGTTAGAATATTGTATCTAACATGTTGCATAATTTTCATAATCTTTGTTATTTGTCAGATCTCCGCCAACTATAATGGTGGTAAATGGATAATTAGGTTTAAGAAGGCTGTTTGAGGTTGCTTTTGGGAAGATCTGGAAGACTACTTTTGGTTGTGGGTTTGATTCTTTTTGCCTTAGCAGATGCACAAATTTCCCCAAATTTCAGCATGATTGGTGTTTTCATGATTTCTGGTGCCGTAGTTATGGATTCTTTTCTTGGAAATTTGCAAGAAGCAATCTTTACCTTGAATCCTGAAACCACACAGTTGACTTGCACGTGCAATCTTTCTGTCTTTGTGCTTACATGTCAAGAAAAGATGGTGTTCACCGAAAAATTGTGACTCCACGTTAATTTAACGTATTGTGTTGTCTCATATGCAGGATGGAGATGCTGTTTTGTTCAACTGTAGTGGGTTTGCCCATGCTCCAGGTAAAAGTCGGAAATTCTTCTTTAGTTCTCTTCACAGATTATGCACTTCCTTTTCTCAGAAATCTTATTCTCTCTCTTTGGTTGATCCAGCACCTATACGTGTATGGTGTGCTGGTGCTTGAAGCCCTGGCAACGGTTATTGGCCAAGTTTCAGTCCTTTCTCTCGTTGCCCTGTTCGGTGCTGCTACTGCAGCCATGGTATGTACACCCTCGAACAACCTTTTTCCTGATTTCATTATGTCATCTTAGACGAGGATTGACTTCATATAACTCCAGGAACTCGTATATATATTTTGTGGATATTGAATGTTGTCGATACACCATCACAGAATATGGCACCCCTGCATGTGACTATTCATTTGATTGTTTCTTGAATTGAATTCAATCACAGGTGACAACAGCAAGAAAGGCAGTAACATTACTGCTATCATACTTGATATTCACAAAGCCATTAACTGAGCAGCATGGGACTGGTCTTTTGCTCATAGCCATGGGGATTGCATTGAAACTCTTGCCTACAGATAACAAACCCAGCAAGAGAGTTGCAGCCTCATCTACCAAACCCAAGATTGCAAATCCATCTTCTAGTGAACAGCAAGTGGAAGAAAGAAGAGCGCTGGTCTAAATTGAAGACATTTTCTGACGTGCAATCTCTTTCCTTGTTTTTGTTTCACCAGCATCGTTAATGTGAATCGAAAAACAGATGAAAAAATAAACTACTTGTAATACTTATACTTTCTACTTCTGGGGACGGGGCGTTGGGGTTGAACGAAAATCAACCGTGATTCAAATGGGATTTGGAGACATATGCTTCGGAGTATTTCATATTTGGATTTTCTGCTTCACGTATGAAATTTCTTCCAGTTGGCGACAGCAAAAGCCAATCAAATGAGTATAGATTTGCGGACATTAAACTTTCTAGCTTCCTTCAAAAGACAAACTCCTTGCTAGTTTACCATGGTTCAACACGCTGATAACAAGCTTGCATCGATTCATGTCATCACCGCAGAAAATGATTATGTGATCCGTTACGGGATTGGCACTGCCTCCGGTGCCACACTCTACAAAGCAAAGACCGCTGCTCCATATACCTATTGAAGCACAAGTACTTCAACAAACGCTGCCCTTTATTTGACTGTAACAGACTCTTATTCAAGGAAAGATGGATAATGTGAAACGAGCCTAGAGCAAGTCTAGTGGTGGATTGAATTTTTTAACCTTTAATTCCTGTTTTTACTCAGATTTGATCGATGATACGGTGCGGTGCTACTAATAAGGGCTCGCATTTTCATTTGCTTTCTTAGTTAAGTCAGTAGCTACAAATGTAGCCTGACCAGGCAACCAAAGAAAGACCAAATTTGTTTTCAAAACTTTCAGTCATCTGCTACCATGAACGTAGAGATGCAGATCAGAGGAAAAGGCGCCAGCTTAGGGTTCAGCCATTTATTCGTCAACACTGCAAAAATCCAATCAAGAAATCACATATTGATGGAAAAAGGAGGCAAGTGGAAGCATAATTACATTGCATCAGTGCATCTTTGGGCATGAAACTCGAATGTGGAATATCAGCAGGACCAATCAAAAGTTAGTTTCCTTCACTTAGAGCTAACTGCAGACCGTGCTCTACTTCCTTCAAGAACAAACACGTTAGTTCCTTTTGTCCTCGTCAATATACCATACTCGACCACCTCTTTCTACTTAGCTTGTGTTGGGCCAAGACAATTGTCAATTCCCTGCAGCAATGGAGATGATAAGATGGCCAACATTTACGTTAAAAAGAAAGGAGTTTTGATGTACGTTTGTTTTTCTCATTCAGAAGAAGACGGACTCCAAGTAACAAACCTTTATGACTAATATGATCAAGTTTTCTTTTAATATCGAGGTGGGATGGCAACTAGGTTAAGCCATATCAGATAGAAGCACTAGATGTCACATATTAGTGTAAAATCTGTGGATCCCACTAAAAATTGGTCTACCAAACACCAATGCACAGTAGAATCACCATGGTACCAACAAAGCCTATGATAATAAATAACTTGAAAGAGGGGGCAGCACCAACTGCCAATATGTTGAAAAAAGATGAAAGATATAGAACAACGAATACTAAAGACCCATGAAGATATGAACTTTCAATATGGAAAAACTGGCAAAAAGATTATGAAGTGTGCAGACGAAAAATAAAAAAGTATAAATGCCCATCAACTTTTGATCATATTTGTTAATCAAAAGAAACAGCAATTTGTTATTTTGCAGCATTGTTTCATGTTACCACACAAAGCATTCAAATGAATCTATTGATTGCATTTCAAAATTTCAATTCATTACAAACACTTAGAAAAAAGCAAATAGATCACTTAATTCTTGTAAGAACCCTAAAGCCAGCAAAAACTTCCCTTCTATCAGAATAACTTAATTCAGGTTAAGAACACAATCATCAGGGTAGAAGTTGTTACCTTGAATCATTATTGCAACTTGCATGGTGTCCATGGCTTTCACCAATGCAGGACTTAGCAAGTAGTTCAGAATCACAGTCCTCTGTTCCAGAATTCTCTTCTAGATCCATCAACCTAGCATTCAGAGTTCAAGGTGAGAAAGATATTAGAGATAATGGTCTAACAAGGTGTGCAAAAATTGTTTGTTTGTTGGCCATTGACTTATTTAAACTCCACCCACTTGCCCGAGCAATTAATGTGCAGCAAGATGACTAGTGTCAAGGTTGTTGGTGGACGGAAACTTAAACTAGCAAGGTAATGATAAATAAATAAATGAAGTCTAAACATCCTTTTTTTCTCCAACAATCTATTTTTGCATAAAAAGATTGATCCATTTGCATTCCAACAAGCTTATTGATTGATTTGGCAACAGAAGTGTAATATAAGCCTTCTAAAAGTAATTAATACAACTTAAAGGGGAAAACTACCAAGTCCACTAGGGCAAGAAAGAGTTTGAATTGCTCAAAAATTTTCACCTACTTTACCACTTTTGATGTGCTCCATCATGGAAATGAAGTTGCTGCCATCCAAACAGAGCCATAAATGGGACTAGTTACTAGGGCAAGAGCAAAGCTTGTTACTCTACTCACCTGTATGAAGGGAAATTTATTTGTTGAATTGAGTTCAATTTCAGCCAATGAGGATGATGATTTGTGGTCAATGAACTTCAATAAATAAGGTGGCTAATAACTTAAATAATGCATTAATTATTATTTTAGTAGTTAGGTTTTAATTAATTAGTCTTAGTTTTCCAAGTAGGCATTAATGTGCAAATCTTCTAGAGTAAGCTTGCTAGTTCTATAATGGAAGACATGTTATTGTAATGGATTCATAGTTTATGAATGAGTAGAATTTTGCTCAGTTGCATCTAAATTTTTATCTAAACAAATTCTTTGTTTAATGGTGAATTATCTATCGATTCTTATCACTCTTCCTTTTTTTTATCTTACAGTGTGGCGAATTAACCTAGTAATTTTGTTTATCTGATCTTATCAAACTTGATTAACTAGTTTTTACTTTCTTTATTTTGATTCTTGATACTAATTAAAACTCCATTTCCTCTTTCTAAACTTTGCATAAGCTATCGCTATCACATTCTCACTTCAAATTCGTACATAACCCTTCAGCTTCCTTAAAACAACTTTACAGATCCAATAACTTACTCTAATTACGAATTTTCATCTACTCAACAACTATACCATATCCTAGCATCTCTTTTCATCCACAAAACACCAAAAGAAATATATACCCATTAGATCTTGGTTCACCATTTGAAGATCCTTGAGGTATATTAGTTGGTGTTAGAGCCTCTTTGAATCAAGAACTCATTTGATTGAAATTTTTAGGAAGAATTATGTTTGGAGAAGAACAAACTCCCCGTGCTCCAAGAGGATTGAGTTTGGATCAAGGTAAGATCTTAGCACTTGAACACCAGCAAGCAGAGATGAGGGAGCAAATTGATCGTTTAATTCAAGCCATGGAAAGGAATACCATTTCAGCAACAACCCAGAAGACATGAACAACGAGGGCAGCGAGCAACTAGAAGGCCTGATTATTATGAAGAAGATGAGCTTGATGAGCTAAAAATAGATGATGAAGCTGGGGAGAGACAATGGCAAAGAAGAAATACCAGGGATAATCGAATTGATGTTAAGTTGAAGATTCTGGAATTTCGAGGAACAAGTTCACCCGAGGAGTACTTAGAATGGGTGCAAAAAGTATATAAAGTATTTGAGTACTATGATTATTCTGAACCAAGGAAGTGCAAGTTGGCAGCTTTTGAATTTACTGATTATGCCAATTTATGGTGGCAAAATGAGAAAGTCAGGTGAAGAAGGGAAGGTTTAGATGAGGTGACAAGTTAGAGAGTCATGAAGAGATTAATGGAGAGAAGATTTTTGCTAGAATATTACAAACAAGAACTATACTTTAAGCTTCAAAGTTTAAGGCAAAGGGCATGTGTGTGGAAGACTATGTCAAAGAGTATGAGATGCTTATGATGAGATGTAACTTGCAAGTACCAGAAGAACTAACGATTGCAAGGTTCCTTTGCGAGCGAAAGTATGAAATTGCAAGTAGAGTAGAATTGCAACCATATGTTTCTTTTGCAAGATGTGATTAAACTTGCTATCAAGGTGGAGAGACAACTAATGAGGGGAGTGTACAAATCAAGCTCTACCAAAAATATCAATGCATCATCTACTTATTTGACTTCTATTTCAAAGAAGATGACAAAGTCAGTAGAGAAAAGTGGTCCTAGCAAGTCAATAGTAGTTATTGATAAAGGAAAAGAGAAAGTGGCAGAAACAATTACTCCAAAATAGAGCCGAGACATCAAATGCTTTAAATGCCTTGGACATGGGCATACCGCTTCTAAATGTCCAAATAGGAGGGTAATTGATCTGCCTCAAGGATCTTTAAATGGTGAATCAAGATCTGATAGATATATTTTCTTTTAGGGTTTTGTGGATAGAAAGAGGTGCCAGGATATGGTATAGTTGAAAATTTGTAATTGGAGCAAGTTATTGCATTTGTAGAGGTGTTTTAAGGAAGCTGAAGGGTTATGTATAAATTTAAAGTGGGAATGTGATAGGGACAGCTTATGGAAAGTTTAGAAAGAGGAAATAGAGTTTCAATCAATATTAAGAATCAAAATAAAGAAATTAAAAATTAGTTAATTAAGTTTGATAAGATCAGATCGCCACAAACAAGATTACTAGGTTGATTCGCCACACTCTAAGATAGAAAGAAGGAAGAGTGATATGAATTGATAGATAATTCACCACTAAACAAAGAATTTGTTTAGATAAGAATTGGGATGCAACTCAGCAAAATTTTACTCATTCCTAAAACCTCCTCAATTACAAGCAATAATACTATATTTATAGTGATGACAACCTTTCCATGTTTAACTTATACTAAAATGCCTAATTTATCTATGACAAGGATTGTTAAGTAAATAAGGACTACTAAGTCATCTAGAATTCTATGAGGATAAGCCTAATATATTGGTTTCCTAATCCTACTTAAAATCTTGCTTGTAGAACCTTATTTGATCTCAAACTCCTTGCCTTGTGATATTTCCTACTGCTGTTGGAATTCTTCTTGGCATGGATGTCCTTTGTCAATGAGGATTAATCCTTCTTGGATGGCAGCGACTTCATTTCCATGATGGAGCACATCATCTTCCCCTTGTTGAATTGGATTTGCCCTCAAATCCTTCTCCTCGGTGTCTTTGAAATCATCTTCTAAGTAAGGAGAAAGGTCTTTGACATTGAATGTAGCAAAAACATTATAATCTCTGGGCAATTCGATCTTATAAGCATTATCATTCACCTTGTCAACAACTCTAAAAGGACCATCAGCCCTTGGCATTAGTTTTGATTTTCTTTGTGTTGGAAACCTTTCCTACATAGGTGAATCCAAACTAAATCTCGTAGTGCAAATTGAATTCTTGTTTTCCTTTTGTTTGCTAACCATGCGTATTCTTTCATTTTTCTTTTCAATTTGTTTCTTCACACTCTCATGTAGAGATTTAACAAACTCAGCTTTTTTGTTTCCATCAAAGCAAATTCTCTCTTCAATAGGCAGTGGCAACAAATCAAGAGGAGTTGTAGGATTGAATCCATAAACTATCTCAAATGGAGAATGCTTCGTTCCACTATGCACACTTTTATTATAAGCAAACTCAACATATGATAAACAATCATCCCAGTTCTTTAAATTCTTGTTAACAATAGTATGAAGTAAAGAAGAAAGGGTTCGATTTACCACTTCGATTTGTCCATCAGTTTGAGGATGGCATGTTGTGCTAAAGAGTAGTTTTGTTCCAAGTCTTTTCCATAAAGTCTTCCAAAAGTAACTCAAGAATTTGACATCACGGTCTGAAACAATACTTTTGGGAATCCCATGCAATCGAACAATCTCCTTGAAAAATAAATCAGTAATATGTTGAGCATCATTCGTCTTATGGCACGGAATAAAATGAGACATCTTGGAAAACCTGTCAAGAACTACCATAACTGAATCCTTTCCCCTCTGCATTCTAGGCAAACCAAGCACAAAATCCATGCTTAGATCTTCCCACGGTTGGTTTGGTACAGGCAATGGCATGTATAACCCTTTGTGACATCTCCTTGCTCTTGACTTTCTTGCATATCACACATCTTTCTATGACTCTTTTAACATCTTTGATCATGGCTGGCCAATAAAGGTGTTCCTTGAGTGCCTCTAATGTCTTCTTTTCTCCAAAATGACCAGCTAAACCTCCACCATGAGTTTCCCTCACTAAGTGCTCACGGATTGAACAATTTAGGATGCACAGTCTACCTTGCTTGACAGATAGTCATCATGTCGATAGAATCTTTGCATGGCTCCTTTCTTGCACTCCTCATCTATTGATGCAAACTTTGGGTCATCTTTATACTAATCTACAAGCATCTTAAAACCCATTAGTTTAACATTTAACATGGAAATTAAATAGTACCTCTAAGAAAGTGCATCAGCCACAATGTTAACATTTCCTTTCTTGTACTTGATCACGTAAGGAAAAAACTCTAAGAATTCCACCCATTTGGCATGCCTTCTGTTCAGCTTGCTTTACCCCCTTTAAATGCTTCAAGGACTCATGATCAGTGTGAATAACAAACTCCTTGGGCAGTAAATAATGTTGCCAAGTCTCTAAAAGCTCTAATTAAAGCAAAAAACTCTTTGTTATAGGTTGAGTAGTTTAATTGTGCACCACTTAACTTTGACTAAAGTATGCTAATGGACACCCTTCTTGCATAAGAACAACCCCAATTCCCACACTAGATGCATCACACTCCAATTCAAAAGTTTTGGTGAAATCAGTAATGCTAAAATTGGTGCAGTTGTTAACTTCTCCTTAATCAACTCAAAACTCTTTTGTGCTTCTTTATTCCATTCAAAAGCCCTTCCTTTCTTAATAATTTTAGTAATAGGAGCAAGCAAAGTACTAAAATTCTTCACAAACCTTCGATAAAAAGAAGCCAACCCATGGAAACTTCTCACTTCAGCAACACTACTTGGAATAGGCCAATCTTTAATAGCCTTTACCTTTTCTTCATCAACTCCAACACCATGCTTTGACACCACATAACCAAGAAAAACTACACGATCTTGGAAAAAATGACATTTCTTCAATTGCCATACAATTTCTCTTCTCTCAGCACTTTAAACACCTTTCTCAAATGAATTATATGTGTTTCTAAACTTCTACTGTAAGATTAGAATATCATCAAAATAAAATACAACAAAATCACCAATAAACTTCCTAAGTACGTAATTCATCAATCTCATAAAGGTGCTTGGTGCATTAGATAAACCAAATGGCATAACCATCCATTCATATAATCCAAATTTAGTTTTAAAAGCGGTTTTCCATTCATCCCCTTCTTTCATCCTAATCTGATGATAACCACTTTTGAGATCTATTTTAGAAAATATAGCAGCACTATTTAACTCGTCATGCATATCATCAAGTTTAAGGATAGGATAGCGATATTTTACCATAATTTTGTTGATTGCCTTACTATCCACACACATCCACATGGTTCCATCCTTCTTCGGCACCAACAAAGCTGTACGGAATAAGGACTCATGGATTCCCTAACATATCCCTTATCAATCAACTCAGAAACTTGCTTTTGCAACTCTTTAGTCTCTTCTAGATTGCTTCTATAAGCTGGTCAATTTGGCAAAGTTGCCCCTAGTATGAGATCTATTTGGTGCTTAATTCCTTTGTTTGGTGGTAACCTTTTCAGTATGTCTTCTGGAAATACGTCAACAAACTCCTTTAAAATTGCTTTTACTTGAGTTGGCAGAATAACATTTCTATTTTGAGTTGCTTCTTTGACCACCAGAATAAAGATTGACTCTTTATTAAATAAAGCTTGCTTTCCTACTCCTTTGTTGACAAACAAACTCTCTTTCTTTTTCTTCTCAAACTCAATTTTATCCTTCTAAATTTGTTGTGGATTAAGAGGCGTTAACACAATCTTTCTGCCATCCTTAACAAAGGAATATGTATTCTTATAACCATCATGAAAGGCTCTTCTATCATACTGCCAAGGTCTTCCAAGTAAGAGATGACTTGCATTCATAGGGACAACATTACACAATACTTCATTTTTGTATCTACCAATTGAAAAAGGCACCAAAACTTGTTGAGTAACCTTCACATCACCATTGTCATTTAGCCACTGCAATCTAGGTTGGGGATGTTTTAAAGAAGTGCAATGAATGAAGAGCTTAAGGCTCTAATTCGCAATCAAACTTGGGATATTGTTCCACTGCCTAAAGGGAAGAAGGCCGTTGGCTGCAAATGGGTCTATAAGACCAAGCTTAAGAGTGATGGAACTGTTGAAAAATATAAGGCTAGGTTAATGGCCAAAGGCTTCACTCAAACTTATGGTATTGATTACACCAGAGACTTTTGCCCCCGTAGCTAAAATGAATTCCATTAGAGTTCTTATGTCCTTAGCTAGTTAATTATGATTGGCCATTGTACCAAATGGATGTAAGAAATGCCTTCTTACAAGGCGAATTAGAAGAGGAAGTATACATGAGAATACTTGAAGGGTATGGGACTAACATTCCTAAATCCCATGTATGTACGCTTAGAAAGGCTATCTATGGCCTTAAATAATCCCCTAGGGCCTGGCACTCTAAATTGCACAATGCTCTCAGTTGCCAAGCCTTCATTAAAAATGAGGCTGATTTTTCACTATTCACCAAGCATTCCAAAGATGGAATAACGGTGATTCTCATTTATGTCGATGATATAATCATTACTGGTAATGACGAAATAGGCATTAGTTGCATTAAATCATATCTTAAATTTGTTTTAGATATTAAAGACTTGGGATACTTATGATATTTTTTAGGAATAGAAATTGCCCACTCTAAAAAGGGACTATTTCTATGCCAAAGAAAATATACACTTGATTTACTTGGTGAAACAGGTAAACTAGGTGCAAGGATAGCTTCAACGCCAATTGAAATAACCTACAAGCAAAAGGACAAAGAAGAAGACAAAGAGAAGCAGCCCAAGCCAATTCAGAATGTCAAGCAATATCAACGAATTGTCGATAAGTTAATATGTTTAACCATTACTAGACCTGACATTAGCTTTGCTGTGAATCAGGTTAGTCAATTCATGCAGCAACCAATAACCAACCACATGGACATGGTAAATCGAATCCTCTGCTACCTAAAAGGCACACCAGGCGCAAGGTTTACACATGCAAAAGAATGGTCACCATGAGATCCTAGCATATAGTGATGCAGATTGGGCCAGAAATGTTGAAGACCGAAAGTCAACTATCGGATATTGCACATTTGTTGGAGGAAACATAGTAACCTGGAAGAGTAAGAAACAAAGTGTGGTAGCAAGGTCAAGTGCAGAGGCTAGAGTATCGAGCAATGGCAAGTGCAACATGTGAGCTGATTTGGTTGAAGGCTTTAGTTCAAGATTTGGGGTTCAAAACTGAAGCACCAATGAAACTATTTTGTGACAACAAAGTAGCAATCTACATAGCTTCAAATCCAGTATTCCATGAGAGAACAAAGCACATTGAGATGGACTGTCACTTTATTAGGGAGAAAGTTCAGAATCAGACCATCTGCACCCCTTATGTTCCAAGCGAAGATCAACTAGGAGACTTGTTCACAAAGGCTCCTACTAAAAAACATATCGGGATCGCAATAAGCAAGTTGAATTTGAACAACATCTTCAAGCCCAACTTGAGGGGGAGTGTTGAAATAAAGTCAAGTGAGCCGATTGATCAATCTCCAGATTCATACCAGCATCGTGATTGTGTTGCATTGGAGATGAAAAGATTGAGGGTGAAGATGAAAAGCCCAAATAACTCTTTGGCTGATCTATGAGTACCCACATCAAGCCCAAAGCCCATGTCATACTAAACCACTAAAGGACAAAATAACGGCTAGTTTTTTAAAGTTAAAAGATGTGCTTTTGTATGTTGTACCTAACTGTTAGAAAAGTAAAGTGAGTTTGTATCTAGCTCGTTAAGATAGTGTGTATATAAACACAAGATGTGTAAATGTTTAGACAATTGAATAAGATAGTAGAAAACAATTTTCTCATCTTCTTCATCTTTTTCTCTATGGTGAAAGTTCTCTCATTCTCTCATCAAACTTAACAATATAGTTGTTGAGTGGATGAAATTTGTAATTGGAGTAAGTTATTGAATATGTAAAGGTGTTTGAAGAAAGCTGAAGGGTTATGTACGAATTTGAAGTGGGAATGTGATAGGGATAGCTTATGAAAGTTTAGGAAGAGGAAATGGAGTTTCAATCAATATCAAGAATCAAAATAAAGAAATTAAAAACTAGTTAATCAAGTTTGATAAGATTAGATCGCCACAAATAAGATTACTAGGTTGATTCGCCACACTCTAAGATAGAAAGAAGGAAGAGTGATAAGAATTGATAGATAATTCACCACTAAACAAAATTTTGTTTAGATAAGAATTTGGGATGCAACTCAGCAAAATTTTACTCATTCCTAAAACCTCCTCAATTACAAGCAATAATACTAGTATTTATAGTGATGACAACCTTTCCATGTTTAACTTATACTAAAATGCCTAATTTATCTATGATAAGGATTCTTAAGTAAATAAGGACTACTAAGTCATCTAGAATTCTATGAGGATAAGCCTAATATATTGGTTTCCTAATCCTACTTAAAATCTTGCTTGTAGAACCTACTTGATCTCAAACTCCTTGCCTTGTGACATTTCCTGCTGCTGGTGGAATTCTCCTTGGCATGGATGTCCTTTGTCAATGAGGATTAATCCTTCTTGGATGGTAGCAACTTCATTTCCATGATGAAGCACATCAATAATAGTGCTTAAGGACTTACAAGGAGAATTGGGGAGTGATCACGAGGCTGCAGAAGAAAAGGAAACGGAAGATGGCGATGAAGAAGAGGTAGAACATGCTGACATTGGAGAAATGCTTGTAGTTTGCTGCACCATGACTACACAAGCAAAAAGGGAAGATGAGCAGTGTGAAAATATCTTTCATACAAGGTGTGCAATTCAGAATAAGGTGTGTGGAGTTATAATTGATGGACGTAGTTGTACAAATGTGGCTTCCACTACTTAGTTGAAAAATTAAATTTAGTTACTTTAAAACATCTCCAACCTTATAAATTACAGTGGCTAAATAACAATGGTGATGTGAAGGTTACTCAGCAAGTTTTGGTGCCTTTTTCAATTGGTAGATACAAAGATGAAGTGTTGTGTGATGTCGTCTCTATGGATGCAAGTCATCTATCATCTCTTGTTGGGAAGACCTTGGCAGTATGATAGAAGAGCCTTTTCATAATGGTTATAAGAATACATATTCCTTTGTTAAAGATGGCAGAGAGATTGTGTTAACACCTCTTAATCCACAACAAATTCAGAAGGATAAAATTGAGTTTGAGAAGAAAAAGAAAGAGAGCTTGTTTGCCAACAAAGGAGTAGTAAAGCAAGCTTTGTTTGATAAAGAGCCAATCTTTATTCTGGTGGTCAAAGAAGCAACTCAAAATAGAGATGTCACTCTGCCAACTCAGGTGAAAGCAATTTTAAAGGAGTTTGTTAATGTATTTCTAGAAACATACCGAAAGGGTTACCACTAAACAAAGAAATTGAGCACCAAATAGATCTCATACCAAGGGCAACTCTGCCAAATTGACCAGCCTATAGAAGCAATCCAGAAGAGACTAAAGAGTTGCAAAAGCAAGTTTCTAAGTTGATTGATAAGGGATGTGTTAGGGAACCCATGAGTCCTTGTTTCGTATCAGCTTTGTTGGTGCTGAAAAAGGATGGAACCATGCGGATGTGTGTGGATAGTAGGGCAATCAATAAGATTGCGGTAAAATATTACTATTCTATCCCTAGACTTGATGATATACTTGACAAGTTAAATGGTGCTGCTATATTTTCTAAAATAGATCTCAAAAGTGGCTATCATCATATTAGGATGAAAGAAGGGGATGAATGGAAAACCATTTTTAAAACTAAATTTGGATTATATGAATGGATGGTAATGCCATTTGGTTTATCTAATGCACCAAGCACCTTTATGAGATTCATGAATTACGTACTTAGGAACTTTATTGGTGATTTTGTTGTTGTTTATTTCAATGATATTCTGATTTACAGTGGAAGTTTAGAAACACATATAATTCATTTGAGAAAGGTGTTTGAAGTGCTAAGAGAAGAGAAATTGTATGGCAATATAAAGAAATGCCATTTTTTCCAAGACTATGTAGCTTTTCTTGGTTATGTGGTATCAAAGCATGGTGTTGGAGTTGATGAAGAAAAGGTAAAGGCTATTAAAGATTGGCCTATTCTAAGTAGTGTTGCTGAAGTGAGAAGTTTCCATGGGTTAGTATCGAAGGTTTGTGAAGAATTTCAATATTTTGCTTGCTCCTATTTCTAAAATTATTAAGAAAAGGAAGGGCTTTTAAATGTAATAAAGTGTTGAAAATGAAGAGATCGAAGGTGAAGATAAAAGACTTAAATAACTCTTTGATTGGCCTATGGACACCCATATCAAGCCCAAAGCCCATATCAAGCTAACCACTAAAGGACGAAATAACGGCTAGTAAGCTAATCACTAATGGATGAAATAACGGCTAGTTCTTGAAATTGAAAGATATGCTGTTGTGTGTTGTACCTAACTGTTAGAAAAGTAAAACAAGCTTGTACCTAGCCGTTATAGATGTTGTATATAAATACCTAGATGTGTAAATAGAAGTGGAAAAACAAGCTTCTTTATTCTTTCATCAATACTTTCTTTCACACTTCTTTGTTTCTTCATCAATATTTTTTACATGGTATCAAAGCAGGTTTCATCTTTGAATCTAGCTTTTACTTTTGTTGCTTTGTTGGTTCTTGGTGTATCAAGACATTCCCCTTCAAAGCCAAATTAAAGAATGGAAAAGGAGGGCTCGTCATACAACACCAAGAGCAGAAGTTCCTTCAAGGGAGTTGATAATGATGGTAACACCACCTTGAAACTTACCACATTTCCCTTGAATGGAAAAAATTACTCAATTTGGATCAATCCCGCTGAAAGAGCATTATGTGGAAAACGAGCATTGGGTTTCGTGAATGGAAGAATCACAAAGCCCACAGACACATCAAGTGAAGAATATGAAGATTGGTGCTATAATGACAACTTGGTGTACACATGGATTTTAAATTCCATGGAACCATCCTTGGTAGGTGCATTCTCAAAGGCTGAAACTTCTAAAGCACTTTGGGAGTCTATCAAGAGACAATTTGGTCATCAAGGAAACTTGATGAGAATATACGAGTTGAAGCAGTTCATCAACAATATCAGCCTTAGTGGAGGTGATCCGATAGAATATAACACCAAAATTAAGGAGGCATGGGATGAACTTCAATCATTAAGGCCGAATACTACCAACATTGAAGAGGTGGAAAAAAGGGCCAATGAAGATCTTGTGATATCGTATTTGATGGGTTTGGGTTCGGACTACGAAGATCTTCGGAATCACATTCTTAGAATTGAACCTTTGCCTTATTATGACGATGTTGCAAACAAGGTTAATAAAGAGTACTTGCAAAGAAAGATTTTGAATGGGAATTCAAGCAAGGCTGAGAGAGGTAGTTTGGTGGACAGCAAGGAAGAAGGCAGGATGGTCCAAGGAGCAAAAGTTAAGGCTAAGTGTGATAAATGTGGACGGATGCACAACCTTAAAGACAAATGCTGGAAGTGTGGGCACTGCAAGATGCTAGGTCATACTAAAGAAAAATGTTGGGTTCTTAATCCACATTTGAGGCCAATAACTTCAAGGAAAAGGCACCACCACAAGGTGCTCAAAATGCAATCGAAAAAGGGAACTCAAAACTCCTTGAGGATTTGGCCAAACTACTTCGGAACCATCTTCCAAGCTCCTCTCAAGGTATGATTTCCAACTCACATTTTAAGTTTGACCCTTGGGTTATTGATTTAGGTGCTACTAATCATATGTTTAGAAATAAAAACATGGCATCTAGAATAGAAACCCTAGGAAACATTAGAAATGTGACAATAGCCAATGGTAGTGAAATACCCATTAAGGGATTAGGAGATATTAAAGTTTTATCCAAGAGAACAAGTGGCCTTTATATGCCAAATTTTTCATCAAATTTGCTGTCCGTTAGTAGAATAACAAAAGACTTAAATTGTCGTGTTACCTTTGAACCCAATAAGGTGATATTTCAGGACATGTCAACCGGGAAGAAGATTGGTGAGGGAACCTTACATGACGGCCTATATTTTTTGGATAGTACCAATCAAGCCCTTAGAGTTGAGGAAGACGTGGACTTCAGAAACTTTGGCATGCAAGACTAGGCCATCCTCCTAGTAACATTCTGTGTAAAATGATTCCGAAAATGAAGTTTAGTGATTTTAAACAATGTAGGGCTTGTAATCTTGGAAAACAGACTAAACTTCCTTTTGTACATTCGGAAACTTGTTATAATGAAATATTTGATCTTGTTCACTCTGATCTATGGACTTCTCCTTTAGAATCTCACAATGGCTTTAGATATTTTGTCACATTCATTGATCACAAGTCGAGATACACTTGGATATACTTGATTAAAAACAAATCAGAGACCTTATCATGTTTTAAAGAGTATGTTTCCTTAATTGAAAATCAACTTGGTAAAAGGATTAAGATTCTTAGGAGCGACAATGGGGGAGAATATACTAGTCACGCCTTTGAGAATTACTTGAGCACTTTAGGGATAGTTCATCAAACGACTTGCCCCTACACACCTGAACAAAATGGTGTGGCCGAGCGGAAAAATCGGCACATTTTAGATGTAGGAAGGTCACTAATGTTTCATCACAATGTCCCTAAAAGATATTGGAATGAAGCCATTCTCACTGCCATACATTTGATAAATCGTATGCCTTCGAAGTTGTTGAATGGAAAATCTCCTTTTGAATTGTTGCATAATAGGCAACCAAACTTATCTTATCTAAAGGTATTTGGCTGTACTTGTTATGTTCACATCCCTAATCATGCTAGAGATAAATTGAGTCATAGGAGTGTAAAGTGCATATTTTTAGGGTATTGCATTGATAAAAAGGGTTATAAATGTTTAGATCCTTCTACGAATGAGAAATTCTTGTCAAGAAATGTTACTTTTCTGGAAAGTGATCCTTACTTTGATAAAGTGAGAAATGAAGGAGAAATGAAAGGGGATCCTCTTCCCCTATCTATTGTAGGTAATCGGTTGAGTTTGTTAAGGAATAACGATCAAATCAATAATGGAGTTAGTTTGAATGAAAGCGAAAAAGAGGATTTTATCTATGAAGATTCAACACAACAGAATGGTGATATTCATGAACCATTGGAATCAAATGAAGAACAAAACATAGTTAGCGAAAGTCAAAGTGAGGAAACACCTTGTGATGAGAACCCTAATGATCAATTAGTTTTAGAGCATGAAATCCCATTTAGTTCCTCACCGGTGGGTCAAAATGAGAGAGAGTCCGATTCTTCATCACATGATCAAAATTTTCCTCTTAGAAGATCTCAAAGAATTAGGAAGCCTCCATCCGAATGGCAGAAAAATAGGGTATTCTTTTATGGGAACAAAGTCACAGCACATCCTATAGAAAATTATTATACCTTAGATAATGTTAAAGAGAGTTATAGAGTGTTTTTAAGCAAATTGGATAGTTTGAAAGAGCCATCTTGCTACAACGAGGCCAAGGACATTCCTATTTGGAGAAATGCCATGGATGAGGAGTTGGAAGCTTTAGTTAAGAATAAGACATGGGAAATTGTTACTCTTCCCCAAGGTAAGAAAACAGTTGGGTGTAAATGGGTGTACAAAACCAAGCTGAAGAGTGATGGTTCCATTGAGAAACATAACGGTTCCACCATAAAGATAAAAAGGAGCGTTTATTGCAGCGACTACAGTGGGGAAAAAAGGGCGATCGAAAAGCACGATACAGATTCGGGGAAGACCAGGCGCCGGGACGCTGAGTAGAAAGAACACAAAGAGAAGAAGAAGGGGAAGATGGACTCAAAACAATATTTAGAAACCTGAAAGGGGGGGATTGTGAAGTGTGCGTGAGCCTACACAAACATGAAAAATCACTACAATGAAATAGTGGTGCAAGGGAGAGGAGTAGAGACAAAATGGCAAATAGATACCGGAACCTAAAATATTGTATTAATAAGTATTGTATATAAAAACGTTTTAAGAGAAGTTGGATTTTTGTGGGGGATTTGGTTTCTAAAGGATATTTATTACAACTCTATGGTTATCGATTACACTGTGAGAACAAATTATGTACCCCAGTAGCCAAATAACACAATTAAGTTTTTTTCTTTTGATTCCTCTGCCACATCTACAATTATGTAGATAGGGTAAAATGTATCAAATAGATGTTCGCAGATGCATTTTTTCTCCAGGGGAATTAGAAGAGAGGTTTACATGTGATATGCCCTCACAAGGATACAACCGTAAGAGTACCAAACGGTCATGTATGTGAAAGCGTCAGAAAAGCCATCTATGGCTTAAACAATCGCCTAGGCCTGGTACTAAACTAAGTTGACTAGATGCTTTCAAAACTTCTCAAGCTCACTTTAAGGTTAGTAGTGCTGATCACTCTTTATTCATAAAACACTCCAATAATGGTATTACTTGTTGTGATAATATATGTGGACGATATCATTATAACAGGGAGTGATACTTTGGGAATAAACAGCACTAAAAATTATTTAAAGTCTACTTTTGATATTAAAGACCTTAGGCACTTATGGTATTTTCAAGGTATATAAATTGTCCATTCTAATAAAGGGCTATCTCTATCCTCGTCTATAATAGTAGATACCGTAACTTATTATCTTGTTATGGAAACTAGACAAGGTAAGTCTATGTGAAGGAAGAATATGCATCAACACCGTGATATGATAAGGATAATGCCAGAAAAGAAGAGCGTGAGCAAACCATATTCAAGCATAAATCTAAGCAATAATTGACTTTCCCAAGCTCATTAATAGATCTTAATTGTATTGTAGGTGCCAAACAGTTTTGAACAATCATGAGGGACGCAAAAGCACAAAAGACTCTGTATTACTGAAGCGGGGCTAATTTGACCCTTTGTTTGATGGCCCCATCTCTACTTACTAACCATGTAGGTGGGTATCATCATGCGCTCATTAGGCATTAAACAAAATCGATTATTATAAACAAAGGACTCAAATTTTAAATTGTCATTGGAAAAAAATAGATCAAAGAAATATATAAATAATTTTAAATACCAAATTTAGTTTCTCAAAAAATTAATTGATAACGATAAATTTATGCACAACCTATATGAAACATACAAAAATACTACTTAGTCATATAATTAAACTCTTTAATATAATATAATAAAATTTTTTTTTTTTTTTTTAATTTTAAATAAATGATACATAAAAATTAAATATTTTTTTTTTTTTATTTTAATTAATTAACTGATTATTATTAATGTCAGCCATGTATGCAGGTATTTCTTCAAGGCATGATCTCAACACCAACAAAAAGATTTCTAAAAGACATGTCCAGTGATATCTAGGGAAGAACCATTTAATTCAATAAGTTTTATATATTAATAATTATTTTGAATTTTTTTTTTTCTTTTTAATATTATCAGTATAAGGGTGTTTTGATTATTAAAATAAATTATTTTAAAATTTTAATTAATTAAAAAAGGTGATTTATGTCACGACAAGGACTGGTCCACATAACCTCATAGGGCAACAGGAGACAGGTTCGTTAATAACTTTGGCGATTAGTAATGGCAAGCATACCGAAAACGGACCGCCAGAGCAGAGAAAAGGGGTGCATTAGAAGGCGGTAAGCGGGCCCCCGAGAGGCACGGTCCTATCACCCAACTTGAGAAGAAGCGTGATGATGGTCAAGTGATCAAAGCTTCAAACAACCTCGAATACCACCTATTGCGCTGTGAGAGTCCCGAATCTTTCAGTCGTTATGGGATTTCGCGGAAGAAATTTTAATGAAAATTTGAACGGGCTTAATTGGCAGCCCAACACAAAACTCCCCTCATATTTTTATCTTTCCACAAATAAAAAAACATAATTATATACTTATAATATCCAATATTCGATACTATACAAAGACGTGATTACAACCCTTGAAGGATACCACCAAAATGTATAAGATTATAAAAGGCCATATATATAGGGGACCGTAGTACTTTACAATAACAATGCATCAAACCTCTGCTTCATGCTCTCTTACCCCCATGCAAATTTAATATGAAAGGATTCGTGTGTAAGACTCAATTAACAACAATCAAATTTTTTAATTTATTAGATTGGCTATTATGGCAATGGAACCTTAGCTTTTATAAATAAATCAAAAAATAAATGTAATTTTCTTTACTTTTAAACTTAAATTTTTTTTTTTTTTTTTATTTTTTTAAATAATTAACTTTTTAACAAAAATACGCTAAAAAATAATTCGATTATATATTTTAATTGGTAATAATAATAAAATGTAACAATCTTATATAGAACCCTCAGAAAAATGATTATGAATTATTTCAACAATAGAAAGATTCTGGATCTATTTGTCCAAACATGGGAACACACTATGTATTAACCTTGTTGAATAATCACGTGATAACGTAAAGACAATCAATTAACCGGAATGTGTATTAACCTGTAATTATTAATTTGAGTATATTCTTTAAATAAAACGTAAGTATTGCACAGTCGGCGCGTGTTATTTTAATATTAACACAAAGATCCACGCAGGGAGCAACAAGGCCGAAAAAAATACTCCCTTACACACCGGAAATGGTACACCACGGCTCATGTTAATGAAAGCACCAAGTTCGATTTTGGACACGTGAAAGCATCTCACCGATGGCTGATTACAAAAAGCTGAATAAGTTCAGAAACGGATCAGGGAGGGGGAGAGATTAAACCTACCAGGAGAATTATCAAGAACCGTGTGAAATCAAAGATCCAAATCGCATGCACTAACCCTCTGTCAACCCTAACCGTATGCAAACAAACGTAATACACAGCAATCAGACATAGCCTATACCACACTACGACAACATAACATGTGTGTTTGCACTGGATTCTCCTTTCAGCTTTGATGGAAAAGAAAGGCAAAAATCGTGTTTTCCCGTATGATACTTACATAAAGCCTTGTTCTTGGTTGTACCAAATAAATATCTTTATATCATTTTTTATTATTTTTACTTTTATATTATAAATACAAATAAAAAAACTAGACATAAATAATTCACTCAGGGTGAAGAGTGGTAGATATCATTACTAAAAATTGTATTATATAATTTTAAAATAATAATATATTTATATTTTTTTTTTTTTTTTTTTTTTTTTTTTTTTTTTTAATTTTTAATATAAATTAAAAATATATTAATTAAAAAATATTTTTTTTTTTTTTTTTTTATTTATTTATAAAATTGATAGATTAAGTAATAATGTATGTATACATAAAACTGTGAATGCTTCCAATACTTCAAAATTCCAAAATAATTATTAACTTGATATTCGTGCTTAATTTTTTATATAATTTTAATTCATAAATAATATGTCTTTTATTTCTGATAAATTCATGATAGATCTATGTGAAAAAATTTATGATCCGAAACGAATTCATGAATTTGTAATTATATAAATATTGAAGTGGCAGATTGATAATAAGAATCTCAAGGTCTCCTACTTGCTCCAGAACAAATTCTCAAGTAATTGTCCAAAAGGTTATTCATTTGTTCTGTCTCTTGTGCTCTAAATGCTGATACAACTTCAACACCAGCTTGATTTGCCGGCAGCTTCCCCACTGCAAAATGACCAACACGATATCATTGAAATTCAATTCTGAGAATCGAGACCAGACAGGTAATTAAATATTTAATAAGAGCAAACAAAAAACCAGAAACACTGCGCCTAAGAACAACCATAAAAGCTAATTTATATCTATTTTTTTCTACGTGGTCGCGATTTACATACTCTATTCCAATATCCGAGTTTTGCTTCCGTCGAGCGTGTGAATACTGGACATAAAGGCAGACCGAAAAAAACAAAGCCATCACAAACATGCCTCTATAATTATAATTCTCTCAACCAGTAAAAGCAGCAGGCTATTCTCCCATTAATCGTTAAGCACACAAAGAAATGCCCTTTCACTCCTTTCTCTAACCATCGCCGTTTCTATAATACTGCTTTCTCATATTTTCAAAATACCACGCAAAAAGTTCCTATTGAATCTTATATTTTAATTTCCTAGTTGTATTTTGTTGTCGTTACTTCAAAGAATATTCATTAACTCAATGAACGACTCCCCTCTCAATGCCGAGCTCAAACAGTCTGCATTCATATCTCCAAACGCAGCATAATACCCGGGCTGACGACCGGACTCACGAACGGCGGGGCCATCGCGAGGACGCGTACAAAATAAACGGACCTTCAACTAACGTGAAAACAAAAGGCAGCAGAAAACGATGCGTATTAATTGCCAGGACGGATGGCCACGTACTAGGAACTCGCAAACAAGAAAAAAAAAAGCATTGCTGGTATCCTCTAGGAAACCTTAAAAAGCTAAAGATAAAACAACTATCAAGCTTGTAGCACATACTCGCGCGGGGCACCTTGTCAGTGGAAACAATATCGACGCAAAAAAGATTTGGTTTGGTGGAAGGACAGTTTGTGGATTCGAGCTTGAGGTTGATCTGTAGCGAAGAAATTGACGGTAGGAGATGGAATTACGTAGCGGAAAGAGACCGTTCTGGGTTGTTTAAGAAGAATTCTATTCGTGCCGTCAGTTTGCAGAGTCCTCAGACTCCTGCTGAGGTGACTTTCTCCTGCCTCTTTATTATTAATAATTTACTTAATTTCATTTTTTTAAAAAAAAAGTTTGGAAGTATCTAAAAGACCTTCTTAATTGTATGCTATTCCTTCTTAATAATATCAAACTATATTTCTCTTATAGGTAGTAAATGTCATATCCCTAGAGTTTCAGCCCAAATACGAAATGTTGTAAACAAAAAACACATCGAATTAATGGTCCAGGCAAATATTGAGAAAATAAAAAACGAGTAATGAATAGGTTCATAATAAATAAACCAAACTAGAAGTTGTATGCACAACATTTCATCCCCGCCCACAGAGTTACGTACCTCTGCTCAGGTGAGGCCTAAGTAATTTCATGATTATGTAATTTATGAAAATAGCGAAGGATGTTATGGCCATGCCAGTGGAGATCAGAACACATCAGTCACAAGTTTGGATGGGTTAACTTAAAGTATAAAATACCAAGATCCTGAAAAAAGAGTCGTAGATTACTACCAGAATTCTGGCGTGTTTACGCAAATACTTTAATATGTTTAAACGGATGAAGTGTGCCCTTCAAAGTTGGGTAGAAGGACAACACTAACAAACATAGCCTTCATCTTACCCTTATCTAATCCATCAATTTGGATATCCAGCAATCACTATTTTCGGTTCCCATGAGGGAGTCCAATGCCTCATTTTCAAACAGGAGTAGGTCACGAACTGCAAAAGCAAAAAAGGTGGCAAAATTCAACGTTTCACCCCCCAAGGCTATGATGCTCCAAACAGTAATCTGCAGCTTTTGAACTTGAGTGGACATAGGGCTAGACAACGGGGATATCATTATTTTTTAACCGCAATCTTAAATCATCCGCACTTGTTATTTATGTGCTAATAGCTGTCTTTGACCAATAGATTGAGAGAGCTATAAAAGTAATTCTTTTTAATTAAGATTAGTTTTGCTTGCTAGTTCATAAGTATTAAGAATTTGTTGGGTATAGGCAAGTTTATGGTCTTCCCCATAAGACACCATTCCTAATGTAGTGCCTGATGGACTTTCCACTGATAGCTGTCACCTCCCAAAAAAAACAACCCTTCGAAATACTGGTGCCAATCAACATGACATTCGAGGGGTAAAGGGTATTTATATCATAATTTTTTTTATGACATCAGTGTATAGTGGGGAAATTAAGGGAATTGTCTACTAGTAGTACTCGCATAGAGGTGTGTAGCAGATTTTGCATCTGCACATGAATGATTTATTATCTGTGGATGTTATTATGATAAAAATGCCAATGGTTCGCCATAAACTATTACACCAGCCATGTTTGTTGTAAAAGCACTTCCCTTTGGTGGAGAAACATTGGTGTTTTTCCACAACTACCCAAACTCTTTTGGAGTCATCTAGTTGGTAATGCTCATAGGAAACAGGCAGCTACCTATTTCCTGGACAACGGGGAGGAATAGCTTATTACAATATGGATATCTTAAGGTACAAGATATGCCTTAAGCTTTTGGTGCACATTAATTCAATCCCTGGTTTTTAATTTATGAAACAACACTAAAATCCTGAAAAAAAAAACAGAGTATAAGACATAATCATGCAAGGGATCGAGTGCAAGTTTTGGCGAGTCTGGAAAAAAATGATATTTAGCCCGACGCAAGGGAAGAAAATTATGATTATGATTCTAAAGCATCGGTACAGTGATTGTTTGGTTTTGGTAAAGATTCTACACTTATTATATAGTTTCTACATCAAAAAGGACTCAGCCTAAATAGAAGTTTCTCCTAACACTTAAAATACACTTCTGAGCCAGGTCATTCGATTTGCTGGTGATCTTCTTATGGAGTTGGGTGCTAGTGTAGAGTTGGCGACTGCAGCTGTGCCACACCTCTTTCTTCCTTTGGCTTGTGCTGCTAATGTAGCAAAGGTATGATAGTTTTCTTATAACTGTGGTTTGTAGGGTTGATTTAGTTTGTCAACTTCACACTTTCTAGTTTTTAATTGTAGAATGTGGCAGCTGTAACATCAACATCAACTCGTACACCAATTTACAAAGCTTTTGCTCAAGGAGAGAACATTGGGGATGTCACCGCTAAAGGAGAATGTGTTGGAAATGTTGCAGATCTGGTATGCATGTTTAACTAATATAATATATATATATATTACATATAATATACTTTAATTTTATTGTTTATTTAATTCTAGGGGAAAACTGTGGTAGAGCTTTAGTGAATGAATGATTTCTGGTAAATGAATGACTTTTGCTCTTTACTAGGTCGGAAATTAAATTCCCATTTATATGAAGTTTGGTGGGATGTGTTAAGCACACAAATAATCAGATATTTCTTTGAACTTCATTATAAAAAATATGCCTCTTGATGATTTTTAAAAATGGAATTAAAATCACAATTACAGGCTCTACTCTGCTTGCTACATAAACATACACCATATATATTGAGTTCATTGCAAACACATTAATACCAGTTTGTAGGTGTGTAAAAAAAAAAAAAAATGGCGTAACATCAAGAAAACTGCTAAATACAAAAGCAAAAACTTGATATACGGAGCGGTACAGAGAATATTAAAAATGTTATTTTCGAGGTGACTAGGGAATACCGACAATTTGCATACGAGTTATTGTTAATATTTTAAGTGACTCTGCATATGAGAAATAATTGTGGTTGGATTTGCTTTTAACAAATTTCTAAAAGAAGTCACTTCTATGTGCAATGAGCTTTTGAGTTCATATCATTATATTGCTGGATAACACAGTGATTGCTTTCTTATGCATCTGTACCTCATACACAGGATATAACATGCCACAGAGTACTGTGTAAAAGGGATAAGCAGGTACCTTTCAAGTTTGGTAGCCAGACAACAGATGAACATCTAAAGATAGAAAGTCTTTGAAAATACAAACGTGCATCATCAATTGATGTTGTGTAAAACTATCATACAGCGGGGTAGTTTGTGTTGGATGTATTGGCAGAAATGAAATGGACTAAATGTCAAATCATATGTATAACATCTTAAGATAACACTGATTCATTTATTGTATATCTTCGCAGCAAACATAAGCAATATATACAAGCATAATTCAAATAAAATTCTCAATGTTTTGTTAATTGAATGGCCAATACCAATTTAGAAGCTTAAAGGAAATAATACATCCTTTGCTGCTTGAGCTATAGGAATTTTTGATGCTCATAATCTGCGTATGTTTGTTATGGGTACTTAGTTTTTTTGCTTGGGAGTTATAATAGTCTGAAAGAAACATTATGAACCTTTAGTGAACGCTGGGAACTTGGGTTGACATGGACCCATGAATCACCTCAAGGAAGCAAATCCACAATCCTCATCGAAATTAACCAACAACATTTGCCCTCGTCTTTTCTTGGGAAAAATAAATAGTTCTTACAGCTCCACCAAGAGGTTACGAATAGATTAAAATGCCAGACTGTAAGATGTTACATAAAGAGTTAGAGTTGTCACTAAGCAGTGATTTCTGTTTGGTTGATGGATGGATTAGTTGATTCTGAACAGTTTTTTAGCATGCAATTAATTCTGAACTGTAAGAGCAATATAAAGTCATGTGGGTGGATTGGCCCAACATTGAATCGTGCACAGATTCCAATCTTGTGGACTGTAGAAATTCCTTTACTTATCAAGAACACAGGATGGGGTAGGATGAAGTGATCTTATGTGAAGGCAAGAAGATATACATTTATGTTCATTTATTACAATGTTTTTAATGCTGTTTCTAAGCGGATTAAATTAAGTCCTATATAGAACCACTAGGAGTACATTCTTTGGATGTATAGTATTTAAGAATGTTCTCTACATCCATTTGCAGGGCAAGTTCCCAGCATTGAACGGAGGTCGGAAATTAAGGCAGGAAAATGGCTATTAAAAAAAAAAAAAAAGAGAGCTTTCCCCTGGTTGAAGATAAGGCCTGTCATTACTGGTGAAGTGCCTAGAAAATTGTAGTACCAAGATGGATTTATTCGTCATTTTAAAACAACAGTGTTGTTATATGTTAACTTTATAACCACCAAAGTATTAATCTGAGTTTGTTATTCCGGACTGTTTGGCCACCCGGATCAAAGACTTTTAAGATGGGCATTCCAAGACCCACCACCGCCCCGGATGCATATCTTGCACATAGAGCCTTTCTTATCTCTTTCGAGGTACAGCACCTCATGAGCAGAAAAATGAGTTTCATTTCAAGCATACAGAAGAAATACTTTCCTATATAATATTTAGATCAATTCTTCATCCTGGATTTTGATGCATCTTTTTCCCCATGTGTTTATTATTACCCATCCCATTTATGACTGAAATGACAGCAAGAAGAGTATGTGCGTACACATACAACCTTCAAAAGGAGCAAAGTGTATGCAATTGACTCAATCAGGACAAGACCAAGTCTGAACGATATTCTAAATCAGCACATTCCATGTAGACGATTTTACCAACGGAACTCTCACCTGTGTATCATGATACATTGACTGCCTACAATAGAAGTATTCAATTCATTCTTACCTATGATATGTAGCAGACTAATCTAATTAGTGAATTTATCTTTCTAGTTAGCAGGGCTCACGTGCTTTTTTGCATTTCATACATTCATTCCACATGATATGCGGACGATCTAAATGTAATATCTCAAAACAGCACAGAATATTAGCCCATAATCCAAATTTCATTACTCACCACAACTCAGATGATGCATTGAGGCTACGATTATGAGCTAAGAGAATCATGTAAGACTGTTGCGAGTGTATATGAGATTTTTAAGGAGTAAGTGCTGTACGAACTGGAGTTAGAGTACAAGACTACAAATTTTTATTTTGTTCCTAGGGATTGCAAGTCGAAATTCAATATTGTGTCTTTGAGTTTTGGCTATGACTTGGCTTGCCTTTTTGGTGCTTTTAGTGTAATTTTGGTGTATCATGTGTATACCTAAGAACAACCTCCTTTGAGAAAGTACTTTTAGATTGACTCAAGGTAAGATGAAGAATAAAAAAGCAATTTCAAGTCTTTGAAAGTTAGTTCTTAACAGGAATTAGTCCATTAAGAAAAGAGGAGAGAAGGTGGCCTACTCCGACTATTGATGGTGTTTATTTCAAGTACAAACAAAGCTTTGGTTTCTATAGGATTTGGAGAAATATAAGATTTGCTGCCACCGAAAGTACAACAATGTCGAAAAGGCATGCCTTTTGAACCCCAACATATGGCCCACGTCCATGTCCATTTCCTGGCATAGGGTCTTGGCGGTATGTCAGATTCGCGCTTCTTGTAAAATCCTGGCCGAGCCAGGACTTTGTATTAAAACTGAGTATGAAATGGATTGTGTGCCCTACTAAGAGCTCTTTCAGTCATTATCCTAATTCGTAGGGTGTCTCAAAACTTGCCCTCAGCAAATACTCATTACAATCAGAATAGACCTGAAAGCGCCCAGGCAAAGCAGAGGCTTTCCATGGGTAACAACGTGACCATGGCAAGCATGGATCTGGCAACTAAGACCAGATCATCCCTCTTCTACCACAACAAACCCAAAAAACACCAAAAGAACAAAAAACTTTTTTCTGCAATTCACATATTTTCTCAAGCCAATACATACGAGGAAGAGAGCATAATGCACTGTTGAGTCAAAAGGAATGAGCCGTTTACATCAAGTCAAGTTGCATGGTGTTGTATTATACACAGAGAGTGTGTTGATACTGGCTTTTTGTGGTTCTCTGTATATTTTAACTCTGTTCTCTTGGTTTTGTTGAGTTTCATAGATTAACAAGTTTTCATTTTGTATTAACAAATTTTCATTTTGTATCAACAAATTTTCCATTTCCCCATAACTGGAGACGAGAAGGTATAAAATATTCTGGTTTGAGGCAGAATATGCTGATAGGGGAAGAATCACTTTGTACATAGTGTAAAAAGAATTTTTAAGAGCTATTCCTGCCCTGCACTTCGTTGCCAAATGTGTCCGCCCATGAATAACTGTACATAATGTAAACCAACGTATACCATAATGTAAAATTTACAGGCTGATTCTATTTTGAAGTAGAGGGTCACTAGTGTTCAGGATCAGAGCCCGTAAACAGTGTCCCTAGATTTCTCACTATGATGTGTTTTATATGCTAACTAATCCACGAAGGCGCTTGGGGATAGGGCTAGATCAAGTGTGCAGACAGCTCAGAGAAGCATTGTTCTATTGATGTCCAAATTCGTACCCAACAACACACACAACCAAGACTCAAATCTCCCCGGTGGGGCTTCAGGGGCCCTTATCAGAGGGGCAATTCTCTAGACTGCGCCTGGTACTCCTTGGTTTCAGTACTGGAAGGGATGGCAAAGGTCGGGACGCGTTGGGAGTACTCGCAAAAAAAATTAATTTTTCTTGCTTCCCTTTCTTCAGTCCAATGTTTTTGTAAGCATGTCGAATGTAGCTCCGCTTCTTGGATTTCCCTTCATAAACAGGGCCAACGGATACCGTGGAGTGTCCCTTGGTCTCGTATCATATCTTTTGTTAAAATAACAATTATGTTAGATTAATGGATCAAGTCACTTGTCATCTCCGACCTTGGCCATTTATGAAAATGGAGTCAGAATACGGTTCGGTTCTTCAGCCGGGGCAAGGGAAAAAATATCATCCCAACTCAGTACCCGCCTGCTTGTGCAGGTAGGTGGGTCTATTTGACCGGAGGCGATGCGATATTGTATTTTTAGTTTCCGAAGATGTATTTTGGTATTCATCTGGACGGTGACACGTGGGATCATTTCAGAGACTCCTGTCATTAATGATCTCTACTAAACGTATTAAATATGACGAGTATCATTATTATTTATCCTAAAATATAAAACTACGAAACAGTGCAATTTTAATATGTAATAAAATTGAAATAAGCCATGCTGCTCACATGCTGAAATTCGTTG
>BNST01001599.1:0-20995 GCA_019650275.1 Xylocarpus granatum | reverse complement strand
AGTAGCAATGGCTTGGCTTAAAACCATAGGCAAGATAATGTTTGACTACGAATCTATGGCCATGCACTTCCAATGGAAGGGAAGGGACTGCATGTGGGAGGCACCACCACTAATGCAGCGCATCATTATGAGGTAAGTACCCTTGAATGACTATACAGAAAAAGGGCACAATGTTTTGCAGTTCTCTTGGCCACAAAGGAGGAAAACACAGCCGAACATTATACACACGAAGACATACCAATGGGAGTAAGGAACCTACTGGAGCAATTCAGAGATGTCTAGGTTTAACAGGCCACTACTGCCGATTTGTTCACAAATATGGTACCATAGCAAAACCATTAATGGATTTGTTGAAGAAGGACGGATTCCTATGGACATAGAAGAGTGAAGACGCATTCAAGTTGTTGAAGCAAGCTATGTGTGAGACCCCAGTGTTAGCACTGCCCGACTTCAACCAAACCTTCGAGCTTCACACTGACGCATGTCAAGATGGAATAGGTGCTGTCCTGAGTCAAGCCGGAAGACCTATTGCATACATGAGTAGAGTCTTAGGGCCCATGAAGAAGGAATGGTCAGTATACGCCAAGGAGATGTTGGCCATCATCCATGCAGTCAAGGTATGGTGACCTTACCTTCTTGGGAGGAAATTCCTGATCACTACAGATCAACAACCCTTGAGAAGGCTCATGGAGCAAAAAATTACCACCCCAGAGCAGCAAAAGTTCCTTGTCAAGTTACTGGGATATGAGTATAAAATAATATACAAACCAGGCAAGGAAAACAAGGTGGCAGACGCATTGTCCAGAAGCAATGGAGGTCAAGCACTGTGGACAGCATGTGAGCCTAATGACGCATGCCTCACTGCCATCAGCGGAGCCGAGTGGAATGTATGGACGGAAATCAAGGAGGCAATAGAAATTGACCCTCAAAGCCAAGAGCTCACAGAAAAGATCAAGAATTTTGACCCTAAGGTTAGTAAATTCACCCTTAAGAATGGATATATTTGGCACAACAGCAGGTATGTACCAAACATACCAGGACTAAGGGGGAAGATCTTGAATCACTTCCACAACTCACGAGAAGGAGGACATTCAGGATGGTTCGTACTTACATGTGGATCAAGATATTCTTTTGGTCGGGAGGATTCAAGGCAGAAGTCAAGAAGAAACACAGCAATTGTGACATCTGCCCATGGATAAAACCAGAAGATGGCAAGACCAAGGGATTGCTACAACCTTTGCCATTACCCGTACAAGTTTGGGAAGACTATAATAACATACAGCAGCAGTTTTCCAACTTCCACCTTGAGGACAAGGTGAGTCTTCAAGAAAGGGGGATTGTTGAGAACCTAAGTATGCAGGAAATGCAACGGGCAGAAAATGAGGCAGCAAAGGAGAGCATGGGCCAGAAAATGTGCACAACAAGCATGGCAACAGCAAGTATGCAGCCCAGCAGTGAAGCCCGGCCAATATTTGACTTAATCCTAATTAATGAAGGACATTCACACCAACAGGAATTCCAGCAGAAGAAGGATAATCGCATCAAGAAGAAATCCAGCAGCAGCAGGATGTCCATGTCAAGAAGAGTTCCAGCAGTAGGAGGACATCTATGCCAAGCAGAGTTCCAGCAGCAGCAGGACATCCATGCCAAGGAGAATTCTATCAGCAGCAGGACACGCATGATGAATTCCAGTAGCAATAGGATAGTCATGACAAGAAGAATTCTAAGGGCAGAAGGATACTCATTGAGAGTCCTAGTCCTAGAAGGATAAGCCAAGAGGAAGTCTAGCCACTGTAGAATACAAGATAAGGTAGCAATTCTAGTCTAGGTAGAAATTCAAGAAAGACCAAGAATCCTAGTAGAATTAAGAAACATTTGTATAAGGTCTCTCTTGATAAGGTTCTAGTTGTCTTAGGAAACCCTATTGACTTAGAAAAACTTATCCTAAATAGATAAGGAACCTAAGTACTAGTTGAAATAGGATAAGGCTGTCCAATACTATAAATACAGCCCATTATTTGTGAGCAGGAGCAGATGCTCCGAATTTTGTAGATTTCTCATTCATTAATCAAGAATCAAGGTTAGCATTCTTGCTTACATTTTTGTTTATATTTTAGTTATCTTTTAAGAGTTGTCTTGAGATAACTTGGGCTTAAGACAAGGTTAAGAGTTGTCTTCCTTGCTTAAGAGCTTAGGTTGAAGTTATGAGTTGTCTTCTTCAACCAAGGCAAGTTGTGATAGGTTTAAGAGTTGTCTTGCCTATCCAACATATCCTTTGATATATTAGTTAACCCGAAGGACAGCTTAAGGGGATGTGAATATAAGAAAAGAACTCAAGAATCAAACGGGACAGCAAGTTAGGAAGGTTTTTAGTAGGCGTGCTGACCCCTATTTAGTAGGAAAGCTGGGGAAAAAAATTGGGACCCCAACAGTACTGCAGTATGCACGACAAACTTCCGGGAGTGACCAAAACATCCACGCGGGCGCGGCAGAGGTATCAGACGCACTCAGCAGTTCTCGGGATGAACTTCTAGGAGTGACGAAAACATCCCTGCTGGCACGGCAGAGGCTTCAGGCACATTTGGCAGTGCACAGGATGAACTTTAAGGAGAGCCAGAACATCACCATGGGTGCGGCAGCAGCATCGGGCACGTTCGGCAGTGTGCAGGATGAACATTCAGGAGTGACCAAAACATCCCCACGAGCGAAGCAGCGGCATTGGACATGTGTGGCAGTGTGCAGGACAAACTTTTAGGAGCGGCCGGAACATCCTTGCGGGCACTGCAGCTGCATCGGGCATGTTCGGCAGTGTGAGAGATGAATTTTTGGGAGTGACTGGAAAATCCAAGCAGGCATGGCAGAGGTGTTGTGCGTGTTTGGCCATGCGAGGGACAAACTTCCGAGAGTGGCCGGAACATCCCCACGGGCACGGTAAAGGCTTCGGGCACGTTCAGCAGTACGTGCGATGAACTTCGGGTAATGACTGGAAAATCCCGGCGGGTGCATTACCGGCATCAGGGTTATCCTGCAGTGCATGGGACGAATTTGTGAGATCAACTGAACATCCCTGTGGGAGCAGCAGAGGCATCGGGTGCATTTGGTAGTGCACGGAATGAACTTCCAGGAGTGACTGGAACATCCCCACGGGCAGGGCTGAGGCTTGGGGCGTGTGGGCTAGTGCGCAGGGCAAACTTCCAGGGCAACCCAAACAGTGCGGGACAAACATCTGGTAGTGACTGGAGCAACCCCTTGGTTGCAGCAGAGGTGTTGGATGCATTCGGCAGTGCTTAGGACAAACTTCCTCGAGCAACCAAAACATCCCCGCAGGCACGGCAGATGGATGGGCACACTCTGCAGTGCACGGGACGAACTTCCAAGAGTGACCAGAACATCCGAGTGGTGTTGTAGTGGCATCAACTGTGTTGTTCAGTGCATGGGAAACACTTCCAGGCACGACCGGAACATCCCTGCGGACGCAGCAGAGGTGTCGGGCATGTTCGGCAGTGCATGGGGCAAACTTCCAGGAATGACCAAAACATCCATGCAGGTGTGGCATAGGCACCAGACACGTTCTGCAGTGCTTGGGTCGAACTTCCGAGAGTGACCAGAACATCCCCGAGGCATGGCAGAGGCTTTGGACGCATTCGGCATTGCACGGGAGGAACTTTTGATAGTGACAAGAACATCCCTGCTGGCACAGTAGCGGAGTCATGCGTGTTCGGAATGTGCAGGACGAACTTATAGGAGTGGCCAGAGCGTACCCTGGGTTTGGCGGGGCTTCTGGCGCGTTGGGCAGTGCATGGGATGAACTTCTAGGAGAGACCAGAACATCCCTACAGGCATGGGTGCAGCATTTGGCGCATTCGGCAGTGCACGAGACAAACTTCCAGAAGCGACCACAACATCCCCATGGGCGCGGCACAGGCATCGGGTGCATTCGGCAGTTCGTGCAACGAACTTCGTGGAGTGACCAGAACATCCATGCGGGCACGGCAGCGGCATCGGGTGCATCCAGCAGTGCATGGCATAAACTTCTGGGACCGATGGGATCAACCCTGTAGGCACTGCAAAGGCGTAAGGCACATTTGGCACTGTGCGGGACAAACTTCCAGGAGCAACTAGAACATCCCCCTTGACGTGCAAGAGACTTCCAGTGCATGGGATGAACTTTCGAGAGCCACCGGAACATCCCCGTGGGCGTGGAAGCTGCATTTGGCACATTAGGCAGTGCGTGGGACAAAGTTCCAGGAGCGACCAGAAAATCACCACGGGCTTGGCAGGGGTGTTGGGCATGTTCGGCAGTGCTCGAGATGAACTCCTGGGAGCGACCAGAATATCCTCGCTGACACGCGAGAGGCTTCAGGCATGTTTGGAAGCATGCAGGACGAACTTCCAAGATCAACCGGCACATCCCTGCAGGCACAGTAAAGGCATTGGGTGCGTTCGGCAGTGCATGGGACAAACTTCCGGAAGTGACCGAAGCATGTCTGCGGCAGATGTGAGGGCGCGCTCAGCAGTGCAGAGGATGAACTTCTGGCAGTGACCAGAACATGCCCGTGGGCGTGGCATCGGTGTTTGACATGTTCGGCAGTGTGTGGGACGAACTTCTGGGGGCGACTAGAACATCGCTGCGGGCACGGCAGAGGCATCGGGCGTGTTCGGCAGTGCACAGGATGAACTTTTGGGAGCAATCGGAACATCCCCGCGAGCATTGCAGCGGCGTTGGCTCGCTTGGCATTGCGTGGGACAAAATTTCGGGAGCAATCAGAACATCACCATGGGCATGGCAGAGGCTTTGGTCGTATTGGACAGTGCATGGCACAAACTTCCAGGTGTGACCAGAACATCCCCGCTGATGTGGCAGCAGCATCAGACACATTCGGCAATGCAAGGGGCGAACTTCTGGGACCGACCGGAACATACCCGCATGTGCTGCAGAGGTGTTGAGCGCGTTCTACAGTGAGCATGACGAACTTCTGTGAGCAACTGGAACATCCCTACAGGCGAGGAAGAGGTTTGGGTGCATTGGGCAGCGTGAGTGATGAACTAGAGGGAGTGACTAGCACATCCCCGCTGGCACGGCAGATGTTGAGAACCTAAGTATGCAGGAAAGGCAATGGGCAGAAAATGGGGCAACAAAGGAGAGCATGGGCCAGAAAATGTGCATAACAAGAATGGCAACAGAAAGTATGCAGCCCAGTAGTGAAGCCCAACCAGTATTTGACTTAATCCTAATTAATGAAGGACATCTACGCCAAGCAGAGTTCCAGCAGCAGCAGGATCATCCATGCCAAGGAGAATTCCAGCAGCAGCAGGACATCTATGCCAAGAAGAATTCTATCAGCAGTAGGACACTCATGATGAGTTCCAGTAGCAATAGGATAGTCGCGACAAGAAGAATTCTAAGGGCAGAAGGATATGCATTCAAAGTCCTAGTCCTACAAGGATTAGGCAAGAGGAAGTGCAGCTGCTGTAAAATACAAGATAAGGTAGGAATTCTAGTCTAGGTAGGAATTCAAGAAAGACCAAGAATCCTAGTAGGATTAGGACACAAAGGATAAGGTCTATCTTGATAATGTTTTATTTGACTTAGAAAAGCTTGTTGACTTAGGAAAACATATCCTAAGTGGATAAGGAACCTAAGTACTAGTTAAATTAGGATAAGGCTGTCTTAGGACTATAAATACAGCCCATTATTTGTGAGGAGGACATAAGCTACGAATTTTGTTATTTTCTCATTCATTAATCAAGAATCAAAGGTAAGCATTCTTGCTCACATTCTTGTTTATATTTCGGTTATCTTTTAAGAGTTGTCTTGAGATAACTTGGGCTTAAGTTAAGGTTAAGAGTTGTCTTCCTTGCTTAAGAGCTAAGGTTGAAGTTAAGAGTTGTCTTCTTCAACCAAGGCAAGTTGTGATAGGTTTAAGAGTTGTCTTGCCTATCCAACATATCTTTATATATATTAGTTAACCCGAAGGACAGCTTAGGGGATATAAAATAAGAAAAGAACTCAAGAATCAAACGGGACAGCAAGTTAGGAAGGATTCCAGTAGGCGTGCTGACCCCTAAGGTGTAGAAAAGTTGGGGAAAAAAATCGGGACCCCAACAAATTGGTGCTTTCGTTGAGAGATCAGCACAACCACCAGTTTGATAAGAAGCACAATCACCCTACAAATTAGTGCTCTAGTTGAGACAGCAGCAGAAATACCATCCAGTTGAGAGGACAGCAAGGTCACCATGTCATCAAGGCAGCATTCACCCGTCACTACAACAGCGAACTAAGGAGGACTTTGGAAGAATTCTGACCTTAGAGAGGAATCGACGCTTACTCAATGACCAGGTAAGTGATATCAAACATCAATTATCTTCTATCATCCATTCTCTTGAGCAATTGAAGAGAGACACACCACGAGTGGCTGGAAAACAAGTCAAAACTGAGAAAACCAGGAGCAGCATACTGCCACAGAAACCTAGAAGGCTGCATTCGGAGGATGATTTTCACCATGAGCAGCTTCCCTCTCAAGAAAGGGGGAGAGTGCACATGAGTCTAGGGTGCAGAAGGGAGGTGCCACCGAATTTGCACCAGCCCCATGACCCCTATGATGAATACAGCGACGATGAGGTCTTGGATCGAAGGCCAGCAGCGTGGCAGCCAAGGAGAATGCAGAGTTGTCATGAGGCAGAACGTTGGCGGACAAATAGGAGAGAGGAATGGCAACACTATGACAGCCCAAGCCACTACACTAGGCCTAAGGTAAAAATCGAATTCCCAACCTTTGAGAAAGGGGATCCAACCGAAATGGATCTCCAAGGCTGAATTCTATTTTGAGAAACAAGGTGTTGAGAGGGGTGAAAGGGTTGATTTTGCATCCTGTCACCTATGCGGGAGAGCCAATCAATGGTGGTGTTGGCTTAAGGCCACCTATGGGCAGAGAAGGTAGAAGGATTGGCTGGACAAGGTTCACGCAAGAATTGATGGACAGATTTGGCCCATCCAGCATCACAAATATTTGTCCCAAGTTTGATGGGAACCAAGTCTTTCCTTCATCAAATTCGGAGAGTTCTGCACCAGTTCAGAACTTAGAATTCTCGTCTCCGCCTCCTGAGATGCCAATCTGGAGAACAAGCGAAGACATTTCATCACCAACAATTCCAGTTGATGACAGTAGAGGAAAAGAATTATGCACAGGAGATGCATATGCACTTTCAGATGATTGCGACGCTAAGGACACAAGTGTTCCAGGACAGGACTTGGTGTGCTCGAATGCCAAGATAAAGATGCAGATGTCTTGTGATGAGTCGAATAATGCATCTACCAAACATCCTGATTCATCTATTCAGATCGAAGGACTTGCTGATCTTTCACGGACAGATTCACATGCTGCAAGAGATCAGACCTTTAAACCATTCGTTGGTCAAACTGAAGCGGAAAATATGCTTAGCATACAGCAAGCTTTACAAGGCACAAATATTGATCAAACGCCATCATCTGCACCTGTTTTAGACCCTCAATTCCCTGGACAGAATGAGGATTATTTGGGTTGCAGCTTGAACACTGAAGATCCAGACATTCCATGCAACAGGTCAGGTGTTCTGGACAGCAACCCCATTGCCAGCACAAATGCCCAAAGCTGCATGGACAGCGAGGAGGAAGCAGAGGCAGTACACTCCCCAGATCATGCGGAAGAAGGCGAAATCAACTTGCATGCAGTAGGGGCAACCACAAAGCCTACTGCAATGAGGTTGTTCACAACCATTAACGGAAAAAACGTTTTGGTGTTGATAGATAGTGGAGCTACTCATAACTTCATCAACACAAAACTGGTCAAAACACTCCAGCTATGTCGAAAAGGATTGCACCCTTTGAGGTAAGAGTGGCAAGCGGACAGAAGCTCAAGTGTGCACAAGTTATCCAGGCAGTAGCTATGCAGATTCAAGGAGTCAAAATAGAGGCAGAACTGCATGTGTTAGCCTTGGCAGGTCTTGATGTGGTTTTAGGCAACGCTTGGCTTAAAACCATAGGCAAGATAATGTTCGACTACGAATCCATGGCCATGCACTTCCAATGGAAGGGAAAGGGACTGCACATGGGAAGGCATCCACCACCAATGCAGCGCATCATTGTGAGGTAAGTACCCTTGAACGATATACAGAAAAAGGGCACAATGTTTTGCGATTCTATTGGCCACAAAAGAGGAAAACACAGCCGAACATCTACACACGAAGACATACCAAGAGGAGTAAGGGATCTTTTGGAGCAATTCAGAGATGTCTTAGGAGAGCCACAAGGACTACCACCCTCAAGACATTACGACCATGCCATCCCATTAATCGACGAAACCAAGGCGATTAATGTAGCACCTTACCGGTATGCACACTTCCAAAAGAACGAGATCGAAAGACAAGTGGAGGAGATGCTACAGCAAGGTATTATCCGACCTAGCACCTCACCCTTTTCTTCTCCCGTTCTACTTGTTAGAAAGAAAGACGGAACTTGGAGGTTTTGCACCGATTATCGGGCACTCAACCAAGCAACTGTCAAGGATCGTTTTCCGATCCCAACAATTGATGATATGCTGGACGAGTTACATGGAGCAAAGCTGTTCACCAAGCTGGATCTCAAGGCCGGATATCATCAAATACACATGAAAGAAGAGGACGTGCAGAAGACAGCATTTCGGACTCATAGTGGACACTACGAGTACCTAGTCATGCCCTTCGGACTATGCAACGCACCCTCCACCTTTCAAGCAGCCATGAATGACATCTTCAAACCTTATTTGCGCAGGTTTGTCTTAGTCTTCTTTGATGACATTTTGGTCTATTCTAGGAACCATGATGATCACATAGAACACTTAGCAAAAGTGCTAGAAGTGTTAAGAAGAAATCGTTTCGTCATCAAGCCATCCAAGTGCACATTCATGCAAGAGGAGCTTGAATACCTCGGTCACATCATATCTGAAGAAGGAGTGAAGGTAGACCAACAGAAAATAGGAGCCATGCAAACATGGCCAACTCCAAAGAATGTCACAGAACTTAGAGGATTTCTAGGTTTGACAGGCTATTACGCCGATTTGTTCGCAAATATGGTGCCATAGCAAAACCACTAACGGATTTGCTGAAGAAGGATGGATTCCTATGGACAGAGAAGAGTGAAGACGCATTCAAGTTGTTGAAGCAAGCTATGTGTGAGACGCCAGTGTTAGCACTGCCTGACTTCAACCAAACCTTTCGAGCTTCACACTGACGCATGTCAAGATGGAATAGGTGCTGTCCTCAGTCAAGCCGGAAGACCTATTGCATACATGAGCAGAGTCTTAGGGCCCATGAAAAAGGAATGGTCAGTATACGCCAAGGAGATGTTAGCCATCATCCATGCAGTCAAGGTATGGCGACCTTACCTTCTTGGGAGGAAATTCCTGATCATTACAGATCAACAACCCTTGAGAAGCCTCATGGAGCAGAAAATTACCACACCCAGAGCAGCAAAAGTTCCTTGTCAAGTTGCTGGGTTACGAGTATGAAATAATCTACAAACCTGGCAAGGAAAACAAGGTGGCAGACGCATTGTCCAGAAGCAATGGAGGTCAAGCATTATGGACAGCATGTGAGCCTAATGACGCATGCCTCACTGCCATTAGCAGAGCAGAGTGGAATGTATGGACAGAAATCAAGGAGGCACTAGAAATTGACCCGCAAAGCCAAGAGCATGCCAAGAAGATCAAGAATTTTGACCCTAAGGAAGGAGGACATTACATGTGGATCAAGCTATACTTTTGGTCGAAAGGATTCAAGGCAAAAGGTAAGAAGAAAAAAGCAGTTGTGACATTTGCCCATGGATAAAACCAGAAGATGGCAAGACCAAAGGATTGCTACAACCTTTGCCATTACCCATACAAGTTTGGGAAGACTATAATGACATCCAGCAGCAGTTTTCCAACTTTCACCTTGAGGACAAGGTGAGTCTTCAAGAAAGGGGGATTGTTGAGAACCTAAGTATGCAGGAAAGGCAATGGGCAGAAAATGGGGCAGCAAAGGAGAGCATGGGCCAGAAAATGTGCATAACAAGAATGGCAACAGAAAGTATGCAGCCCAGCAGTGAAGCCCAACCAGTATTTGACTTAATCCTAATTAATGAAGGACATCTACGCCAAGCAGAGTTCCAGCAGCAGCAGGATATCCATGCCAAGGAGAATTCCAGCAGCAGCAGGACATCTATGCCAAGAAGAATTCTATCAGCAGTAGGACACTCATGATGAGTTCCAGTAGCAATAGGATAGTCGCGACAAGAAGAATTCTAAGGGCAGAAGGATATGCATTCAGAGTCCTAGTCCTACAAGGATTAGGCAAGAGGAAGTGCAGCTGCTGTAAAATACAAGATAAGGTAGGAATTCTAGTCTAGGTAGGAATTCAAGAAAGACCAAGAATCCTAGTAGGATTAGGACACAAAGGATAAGGTCTATCTTGATAATGTTTTATTTGACTTAGAAAAGCTTGTTGACTTAGGAAAACATATCCTAAGTGGATAAGGAACCTAAGTACTAGTTAAATTAGGATAAGGCTGTCTTAGGACTATAAATACAGCCCATTATTTGTGAGGAGGACATAAGCTACGAATTTTGTTATTTTCTCATTCATTAATCAAGAATCAAAGGTAAGCATTCTTGCTCACATTCTTGTTTATATTTTCGGTTATCTTTTAAGAGTTGTCTTGAGATAACTTGGGCTTAAGTTAAGGTTAAGAGTTGTCTTCCTTGCTTAAGAGCTAAGGTTGAAGTTAAGAGTTGTCTTCTTCAACCAAGGCAAGTTGTGATAGGTTTAAGAGTTGTCTTGCCTATCCAACATATCTTTATATATATTAGTTAACCCGAAGGACAGCTTAGGGGATATAAAATAAGAAAAGAACTCAAGAATCAAACGGGACAGCAAGTTAGGAAGGATTCCAGTAGGCGTGCTGACCCCTAAGGTGTAGAAAAGTTGGGAAAAAAAAATCGGGACCCCAACAAATTGGTGCTTTCGTTGAGAGATCAACACAACCACCAGTTGAGAGGAAGCACAATCACCCTACAAATTAGTGCTCTAGTTGAGACAGCAGCAGAAATACCATCCAGTTGAGAGGACAGCAAGGTCACCATGTCATCAAGGCAGCATTCATCCTTTTCTTCTCCCATTCTACTTGTTAGAAAGAAAGACGAAACTTGGAGGTTTTGCACCAATTATCGGCACTCAACCAAGCAACTATAAAGGATCATTTTTTCGATCCCAACAATTGATGATATAATGGACGAGTTACATGGAGCAAAACTATTCACCAAGCTAGATCTCAAAGGCTGAATATCATCAAGTACGCATGAAAGAAGAGGATGTGCAGAAGACAGCATTTCGGACTCATAGTGGACACTATGAGTACCTAGTCATGCCCTTCGGAATATGCAATGCACCCTACACCTTTCAAGCAGCCATGAACGACATCTTCAAACCTTATTTGTGCAGGTTTGTCTTAGTTTTCTTTGATGACATTTTGGTCTATTCTAGGAACCATGATGATCACATAGAACACTTAGCAAAAGTGCTAGAAGTGTTAAGAAGAAATCGTTTTGTCATCAAGCCATCCAAGTGCACATTCATGCAAGAGGAGCTTGAGTACCTCGGTCACATCATATCCAAAGAAGGAGTGAAGGTAGACCAACAAAAATAGGAGCCATGCAAACATGGCCAACTCCAAAGAATGTCACAGAACTTAGAGGTTTTCTAGGTTTGACAGGCTATTATCGCCAATTTGTTCACAAATACGGTGCCATAGCAAAACCACTAACGGATTTGCTAAAGAAGGATGGATTCCTATGGACAGAGAAGAGTGAAGACGCATTCAAGTTGTTGAAGCAAGCTATGTGTGAGACCCCAGTGTTAGCACTGTCCCGACTTCAACCAAACCTTCGAGCTTCACACTGACGCATGTCAAGATGGCATAGGTGCTGTCCTCAGTCAAGCCAGAAGACCTATTGCATACATGAGCAGAGTCTTAGGGCCCATGAAGAAGGAATGGTCAGTATACGCCAAGGAGATGTTGGCCATCATCCATGCAGTCAAGGTATGGCGACCTTACCTTCTTGGGAGGAAATTCCTGATCATTACAGATCAACAACCCATTGAGAAGCCTCATGGAGCAGAAAATTACCACACCAGAGCAGCAAAAGTTCCTTGTCAAGTTGCTGGGATACGAGTATGAAATAATCTACAAACCTGGCAAGGAAAACAAGGTGGCAGACGCATTGTCCAGAAGCAATGGAGGTCAAGCGTTATGGACAGTATGTGAGCCTAATGACACATGCCTTACTGCCATTAGCAGAGCGAAGTGGAATGTATGGACAGAAATCAAAGAGGCAATGGAGATTGATCCTCAAAGACAAGAGCATGCCAAGAAGATCAAGAATTTTGACCCTAAGGTTAGTAAATTCACCCTAAAGAATGGATATATTTGGCACAACCAGCAGGTGTATGTACCAAACATACCAAGACTGAGAGGAAAGATATTGAATCACTTCCAAACCTCACGGGAAGGAGGACATTACATGCGGATCAAGCTATACTTTTGGTCGGAAGGATTCAAGGCAAAAGGTAAGAAGAAAAACAGCAGTTGTGACATTTGCCCATGGATAAAACCAGAAGATGGCAAGACCAAAGGATTGCTACAACCTTTGCGATGGCAAGACCAGGAAGTTAAGGTGAAGAGTTGTCTTCCTTGCTTAAGAGCTAAGGTTGAAGTTAAGAGTTGTCTTTTTCAACCAAGGCAAGTTGTGATAGGTTTAAGAGTTGTCTTGCCTATCCAACATATCTTTATATATATTAGTTAACCTGAAGGACAGCTTAGGGGATATAAAATAAGAAAAGAACTCAAGAATCAAATGGGACAGCAAGTTAGGAAGGATTCCAGTAGGCGTGCTGACCCCTAAGGTGTAGAAAAGTTGGGGAAAAAAATCGGGACCCCAACAATTCAGCTGTGCACGGGACGTACTTCTGGGAGTGACATGAACATCCCTATGGGCATGGCAGAGACGTCAGCGTGTTCGGCAGCATGCAGGATGAACTTTCAGGAGCTACGGGAACACCCTCCCGGGCGTGGAAGGCGCTTCTGGCACATTGGACGGAGCACGGGACGAACTTCTGGGAGCAATTGGAACTTCCCCGCACGTGCAGCAGAGGCCTCGAGCATGATCTGCAGTGCGTGGGATGAACTTCTGAGAGGTATTGGAACATCCCCCCTGGCACGGCAGAGGCTTCCGGTGCATTAGGTAGTGCATGGTACAAACTTCCAGCATCAACCGGAATATCCCTGCAGGCACGGCAGAGGCGTTGAGGCACGTTTGGCGGTGTGTGGGATGAACTGCCAGGAGCAATCGGAACAAACCCGCGGGTGCAGCAGAGGCATCAGGCGCATTCGGCAGTGCATGGAACAAACTTCTGTGACCGACCGGAACATCCCCGCAGGCGCGGCAGAGGCATCAGATGCATTAGGCAGTCCACAGTACAAACTTCTGGGATGACCAGAACATTCCCACAAGCACTGCAGCGGGGTCGGGCACGTTCATCAGTGTGCGGGACAAACTTCTAGGATCGACTGGAACATCCACGCAGGCACGGCAGATGCTTTGGGCGCATTGGGAAGTAAACAAGACGAATATCCTGAAGTGATCGAAACCTTCCTACGGGCGCAGCACCGGCATCGCATACGTTCGGTAGTGCCTAGGACGAGCATCCGGGAGTGACTGGAACATCCCCGCGGGCATGGCAGTGACTGTCGGACACATTGGGCAGTGCATGGGAAGAACTTCCTTGAGCCACCGGAACATCCCTGCAGGCGCAGCAGAGTCTTCAGATGCATTGGGCTGTGCATGGGAGAAACTGCCACGAGCAACCGGAACATTGCCGCAGGCACGGCGGTGGCATCAGGCTATTTTGCAGTGCACGGGATGAACTTCCGGAGCAACCGGAACAACCTGGCCGGCATGGCAGTGGCATCAGGCGCATTGGGCAGTGCATGGGATGAACTTCTGGGAGTGACCGAAACATCACCACGGGTGCAGCAGAGGCATCGAGCGCGTTAGGCAGTGTGCGGGACGAACTTCGGAGAGTGACAGGAACAACCCCGCGGGCACGGCACCTATGCCAGGCGCATTTGGCTGTGCATGGGACGTACTTCTGGGAGTGACCTGAACATCCCTATGGGCATGGCAGAGATGTCAGGCGCATTCAGCAGTGTGCAGGGATAAACTTTCGGGAGCTACCGGAACATCCCCCCGGGCATGGCAGGCGCTTCGGCGCATTGGGTGGAGTGCGGAACGAACTTCTGGGAGCGATTGGAACATCCCCTGTACATGCGGCAGAAGCCTCGAGCACGATCTGCAGTGCATGGGAGAACTTCCGGGAGGTATTGGAACATCCCCCCTGGCACGGCCGAGGCTTCCAGCGCATTAGGCAGTGGGTGGTACGAACTTTCGGGATGAACCGGAATATCCCTGCAGGCATCGGCAGAGGCATTGGCCGCATTCGATAGTGCTAGGGATGAGCATCTGGGAGCGACCGGAACATCCCTGTGGGAGCAAAAGAGGCATCAGGCACGTTCGGCAGTGCGCGGTACAAAATGCCAGGAGCAACGCATCCCGGGGCATGGCAACGGCGTCAGACACATTGAGCCATGCACGGGATGAACTTCTGGGAGTGACCGAAAAGATCCCCGCGGGCGTGGCAGAGCTGTCAGGCACATTTGGCAGTGCGTGGGACAAAATTCGGGAGTGACAGCAGCATCAGGCGCGTTTAGCAATGCATGGGGACAAACTTTCAGGAGCGACTGGAACATCCACGCTGGTGCGGCAGAGGCTTCAGGTGCATTGGGAAGTGCATGGCATGAACTTCCAGGAGCGATCGGAATATCCCTGCAGGCTTGGCAGAGGCATCGACCACATTCGGCAGTGCTTGAGACGAACATCCTGGAGTGACCGGAACATCCCTGCAGGTGCAGCAGAGGCATCAGGCACATTCATGTTGAGGAACTTAGGAGGCAAAGGGAGTGTGAGCAGCATAGGAGGATGCAAGAGAGGGCCAAGCAGCAAGAGAGGCAGCTACGGGCCAGAACGTGTGCACAACAAGCTTGGACACGGCATGCATCTAGCCCAGCAGTGAAGCCCGGCCAGAATCTGACCTTGTTCAAATTGAACAAGGACATCTAAGCTGAGAAGGACTCCAGCCACAGTTGGACACGCATGGAGAAGTTCTAGCTAAAGAAGGACGTCTAAGGCAAGAAGAATTCCAGCAGCAGCAGGACGTGCATGATGAGTTCCAGTAGCAATGGGATACTCATGGCCAAGGAGAATTCTATGGGCAGATGGATACGCATTGAGAGTCCTAGTCCTAGAAGGATACACAAAGAGAAAGTCCAGCAGCTGTTGGAAACAAGATAGGATAGGACTTCTGATAGACCACGTCGCAAACGAAGACCCAATTACCGATATTGTAGCAGTTAGTTACGATATGTTCGCACATGATGACTGTTAGTGGACAAGTAGAATTTGTCAAGGAGTCTTTCACTTTTAGTTAGTGGGTCTTTTTTGTCATTTTTAGTTTTTAAGATAACTATAAATAAGGATAGATGTGTGAGCTTAGGGGAAGGAGAGAAATTCATTTGTTATGGTATGCGGTTTGTTCTCGCCCTGAGTAGAACACGAATAATTTTAGCTCGTTTATTTTTTCCATTCGCTCGTTTATTTTTCCATTCTTATCTTGCATTCTTTGCAGAAGATTGGGACCTATCATTTGGTATCAGAGCCTCGTTAAACCACAAAACACTATGACCAACAAAGAAAGGATTGAGCAATTGGAAGCAGAAATCGCAGCAATACAAACAGGATTTCGAGAATTAGAAAATCGAGTAGGTACGAGTTTAAATGAAATCTTGACGGCTATCAACAACCTCCAAACTCATCCACCAGAGAGCTCACTTTCACCACGAAGAGAAGAATGAATATTGGTTGATGCAAACCCTATCTGTCGACCAAGAAAATTGGATTTTCCGCGATTTACTGGCGATGATCCCATGGTATGGCTTGATCGAGCAGAGCAGTATTTTGACAACCAAGAAGTTTCAGAGCACCAACGTGTTGCCATAGCATCTTATTACCTCGATAATGAAGCAAACCATTGGTGGCAATGGCTTCGACGGCTTTACCAAGATGAAAGGCAGTTGATTACATGGAGAGTATTTGAGAAAGAGCTCTTAGCTCGCTTTGGATCTAATGAGTACGTTAATTTTGATGAAAGACTGTCTCGTTTGCAACAAAGGAATTCTGTGAGGGAATATCAACATGAATTTGAGAAATTGGCCAATAGAGTTCGGGGATGGCCACAGGAGGCTTTGATAGGAACTTTTATTGGAGGACTCAAGGAAGAAGTGGCATCGGAAGTTCGTATGCGCCAGCCTCGAACCATGAGGGAGGCAATTACTATTGCTAGGATGCGAGAGGAGTACTTGAATAAAAAGAAGAATTCAAGCAAACAACTTTTAAGCCGTCAACTTAACATTACCAAGCAAAGTACAAATCCGAGACTTCAAGCACCAGCGCCAACACCGATTCGAAGAATCACATGGGAAGAAATGCAACGACGTCGAGAGCAGGGATTATGCTTCAAATGCAACGAAAAATTTACAGTTGGTCACCATTGCAAGACCCCACAAGTGTTTCTTATTGAAGCTGACTTTCAAGAGGAAGATAACAAAGCTACCAATGAGAGAGCACGAGATGCAATCCCAGGAGGAAACACAACCAACCATTTCCTTGCATGCTCTCACAGGATGGATAGGCCCAAAAACGATGAGAATGACTGCCTTCATCCAAGGCTATCCATTTACGGTATTAGTTGACAGTGGCTCTACTCATAATTTTATAAGTTGTCATGCTGCTCGTTTGTTGCAGATACCTGTGGAGCCTACAAAAGAATTTGAAGTTCGAGTTGCCAATGGTAACACCTTACATTGCAAAGAGAAGTTCAATCAAATTCCATTTAAGTTGCAAGGGAAAAGATTCATGGCCACATTTTTTGCAATTCCACTGAAGGGTCTTGATGCTGTATTAGGAGTTCAATGGCTAGAAATGCTTGGACCAGTCCTTTGTGACTGGAAACTCCTCACAATGAAATTTGCATGGGATGGGCAAGAATGTATTCTCTCTGGGACAACGTGTGACATCTCCATGTGCTATAGATTCTCATAATTTTGTTAAAGAAATCAATATAGCAAGTGGACTTTTTGCTATAAGTGTTAGGGAGCAAAGCCATTCACTTTTTACTTGGCAAAAGGAGTTACAACCGGAACTAAGGTCAGTACTTGACAATTACTCTATTTTATTTGAAGAACCAAAGAGTTTGCCTCCAGAACGTGAATTTGTGCATAGAATTATCCTCAAAGAAGGGACTCAACCTATTAATGTACGTCCTTACCATTATGCTTATTATCAAAAAAATGAAATTGAAAAGCAAGTTACAGATATGTTATCTTCGGGAATTATTCGAGAAAGCCAAAGTCCTTTCTCTTCTCCAGTGTTGCTTGTTAAGAAAAAGGATGGGACATGGAGGTTTTGTATCGATTATCGTGCCCTTAATGAGGTGACGATTAAAGATCGATTTCCAATTCCTACGGTGGATGATATGTTAGACGAGCTCAATGGCGCTAAATTTTTTAGCAAACTAGATCTTCGAGCTGGATATCATCAAATTCGTGTTCATCCAGATGATGTTCACAAAACAACATTTCGGACTCATAATGGCCATTTTGAGTATCTAGTAATGCCTTTTGGATTATGCAATGTGCCATCAACATTTCAAGCGGCTATGAACAACATTTTTCGAAGGTATCTACGCCAATTTATTTTGGTATTTTTTGATGATATTTTAATATGTAGCCCTACTTGGGATCAGCATCTAATCCATTTAGATAAAACCTTGAAGATTCTTTCGAATCATCAATTTTATCTAAAACCATCAAAATGCACCTTCGGGCAACAAACTGTAGAATATCTTGGCCATATTGTGTCTTCAAATGGAGTACAAGTTGATGATACAAAAATTCAAGCAATGCAATCGTGGCCAACACCTACAACTATCACGGAGTTACGAGGATTCCTTGGTCTCACCGGTTATTATCGCAAGTTTGTTCAAAATTATGGAATAATTGCTGCTCCATTAACTATGTTTGCTTCACAAAGGAAAGTTCTTATGGTCACCACAAGCGGAAGAAGCTTTTCTAAAGTTAAAAATAGCTATGACGAGTACTCCGGTATTGGCTATTCCAAATTTTTCAGAATTATTTGTGGTGGAGGCTGATGCTTCAGATCAAGGCATTGGGGCAGTATTGTCGCAGAAGGGTCGTCCTATTGCTTATATGAGTAAAGCCTTAGGGCCAAGAAAAAAAAGGGTGGTCGACATATGCTAAAGAAATGTTAGCCATCTTAGAAGCTGTGAAGACTTGGAGACCATATTTATTAGGCCACCATTTTCAAATCCAAACTGATCGAAAAAGTCTCAAGCATTTTTTAGACCAGCAAGTTAGTACTCCAGAACAACAAAAATGGGTTACGAAACTCATGGGCTATGACTACGAGATTTTGTATCGACTTGGACGAGAGAATGCTGCAGCCGATGGCCTTTCACGTCAAGTTCAAGCTCCAGAACTCAATTCCATCACTCAACCATTATTTGGATTATGGGAAGAAATTTGAATTGCTAATGCACAAGAGCCATATTTATTGGCAAAGGCAGCTGATGTGCAAAAGAATAAACTTAACATGCAAAATTATCAACTAAGAGGGGGAGTTCTATATTACAAAGGTCGAATTCTCATTTCTCCAACATCAAAATTGAAGGAAAAGTTAATGGATGAGTTTCATAACTCTAAACTTGGGGGGCACTCGGGAGCACTAAGAACCTATAAAAGATTGTCACAATATTTTTATTGGGAATCGATGAAGAAAGAGGTGGAGCGTTATGTAGCAGAATGCCAAATTTGTCAACAAAACAAGTACGAGGCTCAAACTCCATCGGGACTTCTTCAACCTCTTCCGATACCGTCACAAGTGTGGGAAGACATTTCTTTGGATTTTGTGGAAGGCCTTCCAACTTCACGAGGAAAAAGTGTTATATTAGTGGTAGTTGATCGCTTCACAAAGTATGCTCATTTCTTATCCTTGGCACACCCTTATACTGCAAAAAAAAAGTAGCTGAAGTATTTGTAGAAGGCGTGGCTCGACTGCATGGTATGCCAAGAACTATAGTAAGCGATCGAGATCCGATTTTCTTAAGCAATTTTTGGCGAGAATTTTTCAAGTTACAAGGAACAAAACTTAATATGAGTTCAGCCTACCATCCTCAATCTGACGGCCAAACAAAAGTGGTAAATCGCTGCGTAGAACAATATTTACGATGCCTTTGTAGCCAGTATCCTCATTCATGGGAATCCAATTTAGCTTGGGCTGAGTTTTGGTACAATACCACATTCCATATGGCTGTTAAAATGACTCCTTTTCAAGCTCTCTATGGACGTCCCCCACCCAACATTGTACGTTATATGGAAGGTACTTCAGCCATCAATGAAGTAGATTGTTCTTTGGTACAGCGAGATTATTTGCTTAAAGAGCTCAAGAATAATCTAGAAAAAGCACAACACTGTATGAAGCAGCAAGCTGACAAGAAGAGGCGAGATGTCACTTATGAAATTGGTGATTGGGTTTTTCTCAGGTTACCACCTTATCGCCAGCAATCGATTTTTTCGTCGAGCTCACCAAAAGCTTTCACAGAAATATTTTGGACCTTACAAAGTTGTTGAACGCATCGGACAAGTAGCTTATCGGCTTAACTTACCACCTTCTGCGAAGGTCCATCCTATTTTTCATGTTTCACTATTAAAGAAACAATTGGGTAACACTAGCAAGGTTCTTACAGAGATTCCACCGATAGCAGTGGATGGGCAACCTAATTTAGAACCAGCTGCAATTAAGGAATTTCGTTGGATCAAACGTGGTGGTAAGTTAGTGGAGGAGGTTTTAGTTTTGTGGAGATTTTTGCCCAATTCTGATGCAACATGGGAAGAATATGATAAGCTGAGAACCAAGTTTCCTACTACTAACCTTGAGGACAAGGTTAATGTTGAAGGGGGAAAGGATGATAGACCACGTCGCAAACGAAGACCCAATTACCGATATTGTAGCAATTAGTTACGATATGTTCGCACATGATGACTGTTAGTGGGACAAGTAGAATTTGTCAAGGAGTCTTTCACTTTTAGTTAGTGGGTCTTTTTTGTCATTTTTAGTTTTTAAGATAACTATAAATAAGGATAGATGTGTGAGCTTAGGGAAGGAGAGAAATTCATTTGTTATGGTATGCGGTTTGTTCTCGCCCTGAGTAGAACACGAATAATTTTAGCTTGTTCATTTTTCCATTCAAGATAAGAATGGAAAAATAAATGAGCGAATGGAAAAAATGAACGAGCTAAAATTATTTGTGTTCTACTCAGGGCGAGAACAAACCGCATACCATAGCAAATGAATTTCTCTCCTACCCTAAGCTCACACATCTATCCTTATTTATAGTTATCTTAAAACCTAAAAATGACAAAAAAGACCCACTAAGATCATAGACCACGTCGCAAACGAAACCCAATTACCGATATTGTAGCAGTTAGTTACGATATGTTCGCACATGATGACTGTTAGTGGACAAGTAGAATTTGTCAAGGAGTCTTTCACTTATAGTTAGTGGGTCTTTTTTGTCATTTTTAGGTTTTAAGATAACTATAAATAAGGATAGATGTGTGAGCTTAGGGTAGGAGAGAAATTCATTTGTTATGGTATGCGGTTTGTTCTCGCCCTGAGTAGAACACGAATAATTTTAGCTCGTTTATTTTTCCATTCTTATCTTGCATTCTTTGCAGAAGATTGGGACCTATCAA
>BNST01001593.1:0-49499 GCA_019650275.1 Xylocarpus granatum | reverse complement strand
TGCACTGCCAACATGCTTAACGCCTCTGCCCCACCTGCGGAGATGTTTTGGTCACTCCCGGAAGTTCACCCGGTGCACTGCCCAACGTACCTGAAGCTTCTTCCGCACCCATAGAGATGATCCGGTCGCTCCTAGGAAGTTCATCCCGTGCACTGCCGAATGCGCCCGACGCCACTGCTGTGACCTCAGGGATGTTCCAGTACTCCCAGAAGTTCTTCTGCGCACTACCAAATGCGCCCAAAGTCTCTGCCGCACCGTGGTGATATTCCGATCATTCCTAATGTTTGTCCTGCACACAGCCCAATGCGCCCTAAGCCTCAGCTCACGGGGATGTTCCTGTCACCCCTGAAGTTTGTCCCACACACTGCCAAACACACCCGATGTTGCTATCATGCTTGCAGGGATGTTCCAGTCACTCCCAGAAGTTCGTCTCATGCACTGCTGAACGTGTCCAAAAGCCTCTGCAGTGCCTGCAGAGATGTTCGGGTCGCTCCTGGAAGTTTGTCACTTGTGCTGCCGAACGCACCCGATGCCTCTGACTACACCTGCAGGGATATTTGAGTTGCGCCCTAAAGTTTGTCCTGTACACTGCTCAATGCACACAGAGCCTCTGCCATGCCTGCAGGGATGTGCTGGTTGCCCCCAGAAGTTCGTCCCACACTCTGCCCAACATGCCCAACACCATTGCCGCACCCATGGGGATGTCCTAGTTGCCCCCTGGAAGTTCATTCCGTGCACTGTCGAAGGTGTCCAATGCCATTACCTTGCCCTTAGGGATGTTTGAGCTGCTCCTAGAAGTTTGTTGTGGGTTCTCTTTTTTTTCCCCAAACTTTTCTACTTTAAGGGTCAGCACGGCTACTAAAATCCTTCCTAACTTGCTGTCCCATTTGATTCTTGAGTTCTTTTCTTATATTTCATCCCCTAAGATGTCCTTCGGGTTAACTAATATATAAAAGGATATGTTGGATAGGCAAGATAACTCTTAAACCTATCACAACTTGCCTTGGTTGAAGAAGACAACTCTTGACTTCAACCTAAGCTCTTAAGCAAGGAAGACAACTCTTAACCTTGTCTTAAGCCCAAGTTATCTCAAGACAACTCTTAAAAGATAACTGAAATATAAACAAGAATGAAAGCAAGAATGCTAACCTTGATTCTTGATTAATGAATGAGAAAATATACAAAATTCAGAGCATATTCTTCCTCACAAATAATGGGCTGTATTTATAGTCCTAAGACAGCCTTATCCTAATTCAACTAGTACTTAGGTTCCTTATCCACTTAGGATATGTTTTCCTAAGTCAACAAGCTTTTCTAAGTCAACTAAAACATTATCAAGATAGACCTTATCCCATTGTTTCCTAATCCTACTAGGATTCTTGGTCTTTCTTGAATTCCTACTTAGACTAGAATTCCTACCTTATCTTGTATTTTACAGCGACTGTACTTCCTCTTGCCTATCCTTCTAGGACTAGGACTCTGAATGCGTATCCTTCTGCCCTTAGAATTTCTTGTCGTGACTATCCTATTGCTACTGGAATTCATCATGCGTGTCCTGCTGCTGATAGAACTCTTCTTGGCGTAGATGTCCTGCTGCTGCTGGAACTCTGCTTGGCGTAAATGTCCTCCTACTGCTGGAACTCTTCTTGATGCCATTATCCTTCTTCTGCTGGAACTCTGTTGGTGTGAATGTCCTTTATTAATGAAGCTTAAGTCAAATACTGGTCGGGCCTCACTGCTGGGCTCCATACTTGCTGTTGCCATGCTTGTTGTGCACATTTTCTAGCCCATGCTCTCCTTTGCCGCCCCATTTTTTACCCATTGCCTTTCCTGCATACTTAGGTTCTCAACACGGTGCCTACCACCGGGGGATATTCGGTCGCTCTGGGAATTTCATCCCACACATGGCCGAACATGTCCAAGCCTCTGCTCGCGCCTGTGGAGATGTTCCCGTCACCCCCGAAAGTTTGTCCCGTGCACTGCTGAATGCGTCCAATGCCGCTGCGGTGCCTGCAGGGAATTTTCGGTAGCTCCTGGAAGTTCGTCCCAGGAACTGCCGAATGCGTCTGACACCTCTGCCGCACCTGCGGGGATGTTCCGGTCACTCCTGGAAGTTCGCTCCGTGCACTACCAAATGTGCCCGAAGCGTCTGCCGCGCCCTCAAGTATGTTCTGGTAAGTTCAAGAAATTAATCCCATGCATTGCCGAACGTATTTAACGCCACTGCCTCGCCCATGGAGATGCTCTGGTCACTCTCGCAACTTCATCCCACGCATGCCGAACAGCCCTAAGCATCTGCCACACCTGCAGAGATGTTCCCATCACCTCCGGAAGTTGTCCCGAGCACTGCGAAGCGTCTGATGCCGCTGCCGCGCCCTGGGGAATTTTTGTTAGCTCCCGAAAGTTCGTCCCGAGCACTGCAGAACACGTCTGACGACTCTGCTGCACCCGTGGGGATGTTCCAGCACTACTGGAAGTTTGTCTCGTGCACTACTGAATGTGCCCGAAGCCTCTGCCATGCCCTCAGGTATGTTCCGGTAGGTCCGGGAAGTTCATCTAGTGCACTGCCGAACGTATTTGATGCCGCTGCCACGCCCGCGGGGATGATCCGGTCGCTCCCAGATGTTCGTCCCACACACTGCCGAACGCGCATGATGCCTCTGCCGTGCCCACAAGAATGTTCTGGTCGCTCCCAAAAGTTCATCCCGAACTGACAAACTTGCACAATGCCACTGCCGCACCCGCAGGGATAATTTGGTCGTCCCGGTAGTTCATCCCAGCACTGCAGAACATGTTTGATGCCGTTGCACACCCGCAGGGATGCTCCAGCCACTCCTGGAAGTTCATCCCGCTCACAGCCGAGCACGCCCGTAGCCTCTGCCATGCCTGCAGGGATGTTCCAGTCGCTCCTAGTACTGGCGAACGTGTTTGATGCCTCTGCCAAGCCTGCAGGGTATATTCCAGTCACTCCCAGAAGTTCGTCCCGCACACTGCAAACTGCCCGGCGCCACTGCTGAGCCCGCAGGGATGTTCCAGTCGCTCCTGCAAGTTTATCCCATGGACTGTCGCATGCGCCTGACACCTCTAACGCAGCCCGCGGGGATGTTCCGGTCGCACCCAGAAGTCAGCCCTGCGCACTACCGAACACACCCGATGCATCTGCAGCTCCCGCAGGGATGTTCCGGTCGCTATCGGAAGTTCATGCTGCACACTGCTCAACGTACCCGAAGTCCTTGCCATGCCCACGGAGATGTTCCAGTCACTTCCAGAAGTTCATCCTGTGCACTGCCCAACACACCCGAAGCCTCAGACTCTCCCGAGGGGATGTTCCAGTCGCTCTCGGAAGTTTGTTCCATGCACTGCCAATTTGTTGAGAACCTAAGTATGCAGGAAAGGCAATGGGTAGAAAATGGGGCAGCAAAGGAGAGCATGGGCCAGAAAATGTGCACAACAAGCCTGGCAACAGCAAGTGTGCAGCCCAGCAGTGAGGCCTGGGCGTTCCTAATCAATGAAGGACATTCATGCCAACAAGAGTTCCAGCAGAAGAAGGATATTTGCATCAAGAAGAACTCCAGCAGCAGTAAGACGTTTATGCCAAGCAGAGTTCTAGCAGCAGCAGGACATCCATGCCAAGCAGAGCTCCAGCAGCAGCAGAACATCCATGCCAAGAAGAGTTCTATCAGCAGTAGGACACTCATGATGAGTTCCAGTAGCAATAGGATAGTCGTGACAAGAAGAATTCTAAGGGCAGAAGGATATGCATTCAGAGTCCTAGTCCTACAAGGATTAGGCAAGAGGAAGTGCAGCTGCTGTAAAATACAAGATAAGGTAGGAATTCTAGTCTAGGTAGAAATTCAAGAAAGACCAAGAATCCTAGTAGAATTAGGAAACATTTGGATAAGGTCTATCTTGATAATGTTTTATTTGACTTAAAAAGCTTGTTGACTTAGGAAAACATATCCTAAGTGGATAAGGAACCTAAGTACTAGTTAAATTAGGATAAGGCTGTCTTAGGACTATAAATACAGCCCATTATTTGTGAGGAGCTAATAAGCTACGAATTTTGTTATTTTCTCATTCATTAATCAAGAATCAAAGGTAAGCATTCTTGCTCACATTCTTGTTTATATTTTCGGTTATCTTTTAAGAGTTGTCTTGAGATAACTTGGGCTTAAGTTAAGGTTAAGAGTTGTCTTCCTTGCTTAAGAGCTAAGGTTGAAGTTAAGAGTTGTCTTCTTCAACCAAGGCAAGTTGTGATAGGTTTAAGAGTTGTCTTGCCTATCCAACATATCTTTATATATATTAGTTAACCCGAAGGACAGCTTAGGGGATATAAAATAAGAAAAGAACTCAAGAATCAAACGGGACAGCAAGTTAGGAAGGATTCCAGTAGGCGTGCTGACCCCTAAGGTGTAGAAAAGTTGGGGAAAAAATCGGGACCCCAACACGATTGCACTGAACGACGCTGCTGCACCCAGCGGGGATGTTCGTTGGTCCCAGAAAGTTCGTCCCACATACTGCCAAATGCACCCGAAGCCTCTGCTGTGCCGGTGGGGATGTTCCAGTTGCTTCCGGAAGTTCATCCCACGCACTGCCGAATGCACACCACACCGATGTTGCCCCGTGGGGATGTTCCGGTCGCTCCCAGAAGTTCATCCCTTGCAAGCTGAACATGCCCGACGCTGATACTGCACCGGCAGGGGATTTTCCGGTCGCTCTCGGAAGTTCGTCCCACACACTGCCACACACACCTCACGACGTTGCTGCACCCGGGGATGTTCTGGTCACTCCCTGAAGTTCATCCTGTGCACTGCTGAATGCGCGATGCTTCTGCTGCGCCAGTGGGGATGTTCTGGTCGCTCCTGAAGTTTGTCCCATGCACTGCAAAATGCGACCGACACCTCTACCGCCCGCGGGGATGTTTTAGTCGTTCCCCAAAAGTTTGTCCCGCGCACTGCAGAACATGCCTGACACTTCTGCCGCTCCTGCAGGGATGTTCCGGTCGCTCCCGGAAGTTTGTACCATGCACTGCCCAATGCACCCAAAGCCTCTGCCACGCCCATGGGGATGTTCTGGTAAGTCCTAGAAGCTTGTCCCGTGCACTGCCAAACATGTCGGACACCACAGCCATGCCCACGGGGATGTTCAAGTCGCTCCTGGAAGTTCATCCCACGCACTGCAAAATACGCCCGATGCCTCTGTTATGCCCGTGGGGATGTTCTAGTCACTCCCTGAAGTTCTTGCCGTACAGTGCTGCAGTGTCCGATGCCGCTGCTGTGCTGTTGAGAACCTAAGTATGCAGGAAAGGCAATGGGCAGAAAATGGGGCAGCAAAGGAGAGCATGGGCCAGAAAATGTGCACAACAAGCATGGCAGCAGCAAGTGTGCAGCCCAGCAGTGAGGCCCGACCAGTATTTGACTTAATTCTAATTAATACAGGACATTTATGTCAAGCAGAGTTCCAGCAGCAGCAGGACATCCATGCCAAGGAGAATTCCAGTAGCAGCAGAACATCTGCGCCAAGAAGAGTTCTATCAGCAGTAGGACAAGCATAATGAATTCCAGTAGCAATGGGATACTCACGGCAAAGTAGAATTCTAAGGGCAGAAGGATTTGCATTGAGAGTCCTAGTCCTAGAAGGGTAAGCCAAGAGGAAGTCCAGTAGCTGTAGAATACAAGATAAGGTAGGAATTCTAGTCTAGGTAGAAATTCAAGAAAGACCAAGAATCCTAGTAGGATAAGGTCTATCTTGATAATGTTTTATTTGACTTAGAAAAGCTTGTTGACTTAGGAAAACATATCCTAAGTGGATAAGGAACCTAAGTACTAGTTAAATTAGGATAAGGCTGTCTTAGGACTATAAATACAGCCCATTATTTGTGAGGAGCTCATAAGCTACGAATTTTGTTATTTTCTCATTCATTAATCAAGAATCAAAGGTAAGCATTCTTGCTTCTATTCTTGTTTATATTTCGGTTATCTTTTAAGAGTTGTCTTGAGATAACTTGGGCTTAAGTCAAGGTTAAGAGTTGTCTTCCTTGCTTAAGAGCTAAGGTTGAAGTTAAGAGTTGTCTTCTTCAACCAAGGCAAGTTGTGATAGGTTTAAGAGTTGTCTTGCCTATCCAACATATCTTTATATATATTAGTTAACCCGAAGGACAGCTTAGGGGATATAAAATAAGAAAAGAACTCAAGAATCAAACGGGATAGCAAGTTAGGAAAGGATTCCAGTAGGAGTGCTGACCCCTAAGGTGTAGAAAAGTTGGGGAAGAAAAAATCGGGACCCAACATGTGCCCACAGGGATGTTACGGTCGCTCCTGAAACGTTCATACTGTGCACTGTCCAAACCCACCGGGATGTCTCTGCCACACCCACCGGGATGTTCCGGCGGCTCCCAGAAGTTTGACCTGTGCACTGCTGAACGTGTCCAATGCCACTGCTGCACTCACAGGGATGTTCTGGCCACTCCTGGAAGTTCGTCCTGCACACTGCCAAAATGTGCCCAAAGCATCTGCTGTGCCTGCAGGGATGTTCTGTTAACTCCTGGAAGTTAGTCCCGACACTGCTGAATGTGCCAAAGCTCTGCTATGCCCATGGTGATGTTCTGGTCGCTCCAGAAGTTTGTCCTGAGCACTGCTGAAATGCATTAGACACCTCTGCCGCACCCACAGGGATGCTCCAGTCACTCCAGGAAGTTCATCCTGCACACTGCCAAGAGGTGCCAAGCGCCTCTCTGCACACTGCTGAATGTGTCCAACACCACTGCCGTGCCCGCAGCGATTTTCAGGTGGCTCCCGGAAGTTCGTCCTGCGTACTGCCTAACTTGAATGACACTGCCGCTGCACCCTTGGGGATGTTCCAGTCGCTCTTGGAAGTTCGTCCCACGCACTGCTGAACTGTTGAGAACCTATATGCAGGAAATGCAACGGGCAGAAAATGAGGCAGCAAAGGAGAGCATGGGCCAGAAAATGTGCACAACAAGCATGGCAACAGCAAGTATGCAGCCCAGCAGTGAAGCCCGGCCAATATTTGACTTAATCCTAATTAATGAAGGACATTCACACCAACAGGAATTCCAGCAGAAGAAGGATAATCGCATCAAGAAGAAATCCAGCAGCAGCAGGATGTCCATGTCAAGAAGAGTTCCAGCAGTAGGAGGACATCTACGCCAAGCAGAGTTCCAGCAGCAGCAGGACATCCATGCCAAGGAGAATTCTATCAGCAGCAGGACATGCATGATGAATTCCAGTAGCAATAGGATAGTCATGACAAGAAGAATTCTAAGGGCAGAAGGATACTCATTGAGAGTCCTAGTCCTAGAAGGATAAGCCAAGAGGAAGTCTAGCCACTGTAGAATACAAGATAAGGTAGCAATTCTAGTCTAGGTAGAAATTCAAGAAAGACCAAGAATCCTAGTAGAATTAAGAAACATTTGTATAAGGTCTCTCTTGATAAGGTTCTAGTTGTCTTAGGAAACCCTATTGACTTAGAAAAACTTATCCTAAATGGATAAGGAACCTAAGTACTAGTTGAAATAGGATAAGGCTGTCCAATACTATAAATACAACCTATTATTTGTGAGCAGGAGCAGATGCTCCGAATTTTGTAGATTTCTCATTCATTAATCAAGAATCAAGGTTAGCATTCTTGCTTACATTTTTGTTTATATTTCGGTTATCTTTTAAGAGTTATCTTTTAAGAATCAAAATCGGGACCCCAACAGTACTGCAGTACGCGCGACAAACTTCGGGAGTGACCGAAACATCCACGCGGGCACGGCAGAGGCATCAGACGCATTCAGCAGTTCTCGGGATGAACTTCTGGGAGCGACGAAAACATCCCTGCTGGCATGGCAGAGGCTTCAGGCGCATTTGGCAGTGCACAGGATGAACTTCAGGGAGAGCCAGAACATCACCATGGGTGCGGCAGCGGCATCGGGCACGTTCGGCAGTGTGCAGGACGAACATCTGGGAGCGACCAAAACATCCCCACGAGCGAAGCAGCGGCATCGGACATGTTCGGCAGTGTGCAGGATGAACTTTTAGGAGCGGCCGGAACATCCTCGCGGGCGCTGCAGCTGCATCGGGCATGTTCGGCAGTGCGAGGGATGAATTTTTGGGAGTGACTGGAAAATCCAAGCAGGTGTGGCAAAGGTGTTGTGCGTGTTTGGCCATGCGAGGGACAAACTTCGGGAGTGGCCGGAACATCCCCATGGGCACGGTAGAGGCTTCAGGCACGTTCAGCAGTACGTGCGACGAACTTCGGGTAATGACTGGAAAATCCCGGCGGGTGCAGTACCGGCATCAGGGTTATCCTGCAGTGCATGGGACGAATTTGTGAGATCAACTGGAACATCCCCGTGGGAGCGGCAGAGGCATCGGGTGCATTTGGCAGTGCGCGGGATGAACTTCCGGGAGCGACTGGAACATCCCCCCAGGCATGGCAGAGGCTTCCAGCCCCTTCAGCAGTGTGCAGGACGAACTTCCTGAAGCTGGCGTAACATCCCCCCTGGGAGGGGCAGAGGTTTTCGGCGAGTTAAGCTCTGTGTGGGACAAACTTCCGAGAGCGACCAGAACATCCCCGTGCCTGCAGCAGCGGCATTTGACACATCCGGCAGTGTGCGGTACGAAGTTCCTGGAGCGACCAGAAAATCCCCGCTGGCTTGGTAGTAGCGTTGGATGCATTCGGCAGTGCTCGGGATGAATTTCTGGGAGCGACTGGATCATCCTCCTAGGTGCGGTAGAAGCATTGGGCACGTACGGCAGTGCATGGGATGAACTTTGGGGAGTGACCAGAACATCTCCACTCACACAGCAGAACGAACATCCGGGAGCCACTGAAACATCCCCACAGGCATGGCAGCAGCATCGGACACGTTTGGCAGTGCGTGGGATGAACTTTTGGGAGTGACTGGAACATCCCCGGGCGCAGCAGAGGCTTCGGGCGTGTTGGGCAGTAGGCAGGACGAACTTCCAGGAGTGACTGAACATCCCCGGGTGGGGCTGAGGCTTCGGGCGTGTGGGCTAGTGCGCAGGGGTAAACTTCCAGGGCAACCCAAACAGTGCGGGACAAACTTCTGGTAGTGACTGGAACAACCCCTTGGGTGCAGCAGAGGTGTCGGACGCATTCGGCAGCGCTTAGGACAAACTTCCGCGAGCGACCAAAACATCCCCGCAGGCACGGCAGATGGATGGGCACACTCTGCAGTGCACGGGACGAACTTCTGGGAGTGACCAGAACATCCGAGTGGGTGTTGCAGTGGCATCAGCTGCGTTGTTCAGTGCATGGGACGAACTTCCAGGCATGACCGGAACATCCCTGCGGACGCAGCAGAGGCGTCGGGCATGTTCGGCAGTGCATGGGGCAAACTTCCAGGAATGACCAAAACATCCACGCGGGTGTGGCATAGGCATCGGACACATTCTGCAGTGCTTGGGATGAACTTCCGAGAGTGACCGGAACATCCCCCGGGCATGGCAGAGGCTTTGGACGCATTCGGCATTGCATGGGAAGAACTTTTGGTAGTGACAAGAACATCCCTGCTGGCACAGTAGCGGAGTCATGCGTGTTCGGAAGTGCGCAGGACGAACTTATGGGAGTGGCAGGGCTTCTGGCGCGTTGGGCAGTGCATGGGACGAACTTCTGGGAGAGACTGGAACATCCCTACAGGCGTGGGTGCAGCATCCGGCGCATTTGGCAGTGCACGAGACGAACTTCCAGAAGCGACCACAACATCCCCATGGGCGCGGCACAGGAATTGGGTGCGTTCAGCAGTGCGTGCAATGAACTTCGTGGAGTGACCAGAACATCCATGCGGGCACGGCAGCGGCATCGGGTGCATCCAGCAGTGCATGGCATAAACTTCCCGGACCGACGGGATCACCCCTGTAGGCACTGCAGAGGCATCAGGCACGTTTGGCAGTGTGCGGGACAAACTTCCGGGAGCTACTGGAACATCCCCCCTGACGTGGAAGAGGCTTCCGGTGCATTGGGCAGTGCATGGGATGAACTTTCGAGAGCCACCGGAACATCCCCGTGGGCGTGGCAGCTGCATTTGGCCCATTAGGCAGTGCGTGGGACAAAGTTCCAGGAGCGACCAGAAAATCACCACAGGGCTCAGCAGAGGTGTCGGGCACGTTCGGCAGTGCTCGAGATGAATGCCCGGGAGCGACCAGAATATCCCCGCTGGCACGCGAGAGGCTTCGGGCGTGTTCGGCAGCATGCAGGACGAACTTCCGAGATCAACCGGCACATCCCTGCAGGCACGGTAAAGGCATTGGGTGCGTTCGGCAGTGCATGGGACAAACTTCCGGAAGTGACCGAAGCATGTCCATGGCAGATGTGAGGGTGCGTTCAGCAGTGCAGGGGACGAACTTCCGGCAGTGACCAGAACATCCCCGTGGGCGTGGCAGCGGTGTTTGACACAGTTCGGCAGTGTGTGGGACGAACTTCTGGGGGTGACCGGAACATCTCTGCGGGCACGGCAGAGGCATCGGGCACGTTCGGCAGTGTGCCCCCGAGAACATCTGGGAGCAACCGGAACATCCCCGCGGGCGTTGCAGCGGCGTCGGCTCACTCGGCATTGCATGGGACAAACTTCTGGGAGCAATCAGAACATCACCATGGGCATGGCAGAGGCTTTGGTCGTGTTGGACAGTGCACGGGACAAACTTCCAGGTGTGACCAGAACATCCCCGCTGGTGTGGCAGCGGCATCAGACACATTCGGCAATGCAAGGGGCAGAACTTCTGGGACCGACCGGAACATACCCGCATGCGCTGCAGAGGTGTCGAGCGCGTTCTACAGTGCGCATGACGAACTTCCGTGAGCAACCGGAACATCCCTACAGGCGAGGCAGAGGTTTGGGCACATTGGGCAGCGTGAGTGATGAACTAGAGGGAGCGACTAGGACATCCCCGCTGGCACGGCAGAGGTGTGGGGCACGTTCGGCAGTGCGCGGGAGGAACTTTCGGGAGCGACCAGAACATCCCTGTGGGCACGGGAGAGGCATCGGGTGCGTTCGTTAGTGTGCGGGACAAACTTCCAGCTGCGACCAGAATGTCCCCATGGGCGGCGCAGAGGCATCGGACGCGATCGGCAGTGTGTGAGATGAACTTCCGGAAGCTACCGGAACATCCCTGCAGGCATGGCAGTGGCATCAGGCGCATTTGGCAGTGCGTGAGATGAACTTCTGGGAGCTTCTGGAGCATCGCTGCAGGCACGGCAGAGGCATCGCGTGCATTCGGCAGTGCATGGGGCGAACTTCCGGGAGCGACCAGAACATCCCCGCAGATGTGGCAGCAGCATTGGGTGCGTTCGGCAGTGTGCATGACAAACTTTGGGGAGCAACCGGATTATGCCCGTGGGCACAGCAGAGGCTTCGGCCGTGTTGGGCAGTGCACAGGGCGAACTTCCGGGAGCAACTGGAACATCCCTGCAGGCGCAGCAGAGGCTTCAGATGCATTTGGCAGGTGCAAGATGAAATTCCTGGAGCGACCGGATCATCCCCGCTGGTGCGACAAAGGCAACGGTCGCGTTCGGCAGGGCGCAGGATGAACCTCCAGGAGCGACTGGTACGTCTCTGCAGGAACGGGAGCAGCATTGGACACACTCGGCAGTGCAGAGGACAAACTTTCAGGAGCAACGAACATCCCCGCGGGTGGTAGAGGTTTCGAGGCATTGGGCAGTGCGTGGGACACTTTTGAGAGCAACCGAACATCCCCGCAGGCACGGCATTGGTGCCGGATGAACTTCAGGGAGCGAACAGAACATCCCCGTGGGTGCCGCAGAGGTTTCGGGCACATTGGGCATTACACGGGATGAACATCCAGGAGCAACCAGAACATACCCTTGGGCACGGCAGAGGCTTCGGTCGCATTGGGCAGTCTGTTGGACGAACCTCAGGGAGTGACCGGAATATTCCCACAGGCACGGCAAAGGCTTCAGGGTACATTGGGCAGTGCATGGGATGAACTACCAGGAGCGACCAGAACAACCCCGAGGGAGCGGCAGAGGCATTAGGTGTGTTCGACAGTTCGTGGGACGAACGTCTGGGAGCGAAAGGAAATTCCTGCAGGCGCAGAAGAGCTTCGGGCACGTTGGGCAGTGTGTGGGACGAACTTCTGAGAGCGACCAGAACATCCCCGTGGGTGAAGCAGAAGCATCAGGTGTGTTTGTGTTGAGAACCTAAGTATGCAGGAAATGCAACGGGTAGAAAATGATGACCTTTGGAGGCAATGGGAGCGTGAGCGAATGCGCGCGAGACGCCAAGTAGCAAGAGAGCAGAAACAGGCCAGAATGTGCACGCAACAAGCATGCACACGGCAAGTAATGAAGCACGGCCAGGTTCTGGCTAGTCCTAACTAACTGCAGAAAGCCAAGCCAAGAGGAAAACCAGCATTGGCAGGACACGCATGAAGCAATCCAAGCAGGAGAAGGACATTGACGGCATGAAGAACTCCAGCAGCAGCAGGACGTCATGGCAGGTTTGACTTCAGCAAGATGTTCACGTCAAGGAGGAATCTTGGAGTGGAAGGACACGCCATATGGAAGTCTAATCCTAGAAGGAAATGGCAAGAAGAAGTTCAGCAGCTGTCAGAGAGGAGATAAGATAAGGACAGAAAGACTTAGTCAAAGTAGGAATTCTAGTCTAAGTAGGAATTCAAGAAAGACCAAGAATCCTAGTAGGATTAGGAAACAGTGGGATAAGGTCTATCTTGATAATGTTTTAGTTGACTTAGAAAACCTTGTTGACTTAGGAAAACATATCCTAAGTGGATAAGGAACCTAAGTACTAGTTGAATTAGGATAAGGCTGTCTTAGGACTATAAATACAGCCCATTATTTGCGAGGAGGGAGATATGCTCCGAATTTTGTATATTTCTCATTCATAATCAAGAATCAAGGTTAGCATTCTTGCTTCCATTCTTGTTTATATTTCAGTTATCTTTTAAGAGTTGTCTTGAGATAACTTGGGCTTAAGACAAGGTGAAGAGTTGTCTTCCTTGCTTAAGAGCTAAGGTTGAAGTCAAGAGTTGTCTTCTTCAACCAAGGCAAGTTGTGATAGGTTTAAGAGTTGTCTTGCCTATCCAACATATCCTTTATATATAAGTTAATCCCAAAGGACAGCTTAGGGGACATAAATATAAGAAAAGAACTCAAGAATCAAATGGGACAGCAAGTTAGGAAGGTTTTTAGTAGGCATGTTGACCCCTAAGGTGTAGAAAAGTTGGGGAAAAAAATCGGGACCCCAACATCCTTGCGGGGGTGGCAGAGGCTTCATGCGCGTTGGGCAGTGCCTGGGATGAACTTCTGGGAGCGACCGAGAACATCCCCGCAGGTGCGACAGAGGCCTCAAGCGCGTTGGACAGTGCACGGGATGAACTTTCGGGAGTGATTGGAACATCCCCGCAGGTGCAGCGGAGGCATCGGGCGCATTCAGCAGTGCACCAGACGAACTTCCAGGAGCAACCAGAACATTACCATGGGCACAGCATCGGCATCGGACATGTTTGGCAGTGCATGGGATGAACTTCTGGGAGCGAACAGAACATTCCCCCGGGCACGGCAGAGGCTTTGGGCGCATTGGGCAGTGTGCGGGACAAACTTCTGGGAGCGATCAGAAAATCCCTGCAGGCTCGGTAGAGGCATGGGACGAGTTTGGCAGTGCTCGGGATGAACTTCCGGGAGTGAGCAGAACATCCCCATGGGTGTGGCAGCGACATTGGACACATTCGCAGTGGACGGGATAAACTTCCTGGACTGACTGGATTATCCCTGCGGCTGCGGCAGAGGCTTTGGGCTCATTTGCAGTGTGCGGGAGGAACTTCGGGAGCGACCGAACATCCCTGATGGTGCGACAGAGGCTTCAGGTGCATTGCTGAATGCCTTGGACGCCTCTGTCGCACCCACAGGGATGTTCCTGTCACTCCCGGAAGTTCATCCTGCACTCTGCCAAACACGCCCGATGCATCTGCCACACCTGCGAGGATGTTCTGGAAGCTCCCGGAGGTTCATCCCTGCGCACTGTCGAACCCACTCAAAGCCTCTGCCACACCGTGGGGATGTTGCGGTCGCTCCCAAAAGTTTGTCCCATGCATTGCCAAACGTGCCCGATGCCTCTGCTGTTCCCACGGGGATGTTCTGGTCACTTCCAGAAGTTCATCCCGCGCACTGTCGAATGCATCCGACGCCTCTGCCACTCCTGCAGGAATGTTCCAGTTGCTACCGGAAGTTCATCATGCAAACTGCTGAACGAGCCCGACAAAGCTTCTGTGCCCGCAGGGATGGTCCGGTCGCTCCTGAAAGTTCATCCCATGCACTATTGATCACGCCCGAAGCCTCTGCTGCACCTGCAGGGATGCTTTGGTCGCTCCCGGATGCTCATCTGGTGTAGTGCCGAAACATGTCCAACACCTCTGCCGTGCCCGAAGGAATGTTCTGGTCGCTTCCAGAAGTTCATCCCTGTGCACTGCCGAATGCGAATGAAGCTTGTGCCGCACCCGTGGGGATGTTCCAGTCGCTCCCGGAAGTTTGTCCAGTGCAGTGCCGAACGTGTCCGACGCCTCTGCTGCACCCGCGGGAATGTTCTGGTTGCTCTCGGATGTTCATCCTGTGCACTGCCAAATGTGCCCAATGCCTCTGCCAAGCCTGCAGTGATGATCCGGTCACTCCCAGAAGCTCATCCCGCTGACGGCCGAAACATGCCTGACACATCTGCATTGCCCGCACTGCCGAACATGTCCGATGCCTCTGCCGAGCATGCAGGAATTTTTTGGTCACTCCCAAAAGTTCATCCAATGCACGACCAAATGCGTCTGATGCCTCTGTCTTGCCCGCAAAGATTTTCTGATTTGCTCTTGGAAGTTCTTCTCGTGCACTGCCGAATGTGCCCGACTCCTCAGTCTCGCCCATAGGGATGTTCAGGTCACTCCCGGAAGTTCGTCCCATGTGCAGTCCAACCTACCTGAAGCTTCTGCCATGCCCACGGGGATGTTCTGGTCGCTCCTGAAAGTTCCTCCCCACACTGCCAAAAGCGCCTGACACCTCTGTTGCACCTGCAGGGATGTTCTGGTCACTCCCGTAAGTTCGTCCAATGCACTACAGAACGTGTTCGATGCCGCTGCTGTGCTCGGGGGAAATTTTCAGTTGCTCCCAGAAGTTCATCCCGCATACTACCGACGCGCCTGACACCTCTGCTGCACCCACGGGGATATTCCAGTCGCTCCCAGAAGTTCATATCATGCACTGCCAAACGTGTCCGATGCTGTTACCACGCTTGGGGGGATGTTCCTGTCGCTCCTGGAAGTTCTTCTTGCGCACAGCTCAACACGCCCGAAGCCTAGATCAAACCACTAGTGACAGTGAATCAGCTCAAAGTTGCAATTGTTTGGAGAACATTAGTAACTGTTCCCATCTCAATATGATCAGTAGAAACAAAGTTGATAAACAGTTTTTACTTGATATCATTGACAAAATAGATGACCCAGAGCTCAAGAGAAAATATTTGCTCAACCTTTGGGAAATTATTACCTGTGAACAACAGGCTAGTACCCCAGAGCCTTTCAATCTCAATAAATCTTTGAGAAATGTCAATAAAATCACCTCTATTGCACCTGCGGGATGTTCTGGTCACTCCAAGAAGTGCATCCTGAGCACTGCCGAATGCGTCCTATGCCTCTGCCACCCGCGGGGATTTTTCGGTCACTCCCAGAAGTTCGTCCCACAGACTGGCGAACGCCTCGATGCCTCTGCCGCCCCCGCGGGGATGTTCCGGTCGCTCCCGGAAGTCCGTCCGGTGCACTGCCCAAAGCGCCTGAAGCCTCTGCCGCACCCGCGGTGATGTTCCAGTCACTTCTGTAAGTTCATCCCGTGCACTGCCCAACATGCTGGAAGCCTCCGCCGCACCCGGGGGCATGTTCCGGTAGCTCCTGGAAATTCATCACGCGCACTGCCGGATGCGCCTGACGCCTCTGCCGCGTCTGTGGGGATGTTCTGGTCGGTCCCAAAAGTTCGTCCCCTGGACTGGTGAACATGTCCAATGCTGCTGCTGAGCCCACGGGGATGTTCTGGTCTCTCCCAGATATTCATACAGTGCACTGCAGAACACACCCGACACCTCTGCCGCACCCGTGGCGATGTTCCGGTTGCTCCCGTAAGTTCATCCCATGCACAGCCGAACGCTCTCAATGCCTCTGCCGTGCCCATGGGGATATTCTGGCCGACACCCAGAAGTTCGTCCATGCACGGCGAACTAGCCCGAAGCCTCTGCCATGGCCGCGGGGATGTACCAGATGTTCGTCCCACGCACTGTCCAACCTGTCCGAAGCCTCTGCCGCTCCTGCAGGGATGTTCCGGTCTATCCCAGAAGTTCATCACACACACTGCCGAATGCACCAGATGCCTCTGCCACGCCTGCAGGGATGTTCCAGTCACTCATGGAAGTTCGTCCGGTGCACTGCACAATGCGCCTGATGCCGCTGCCATGCCCGGGGATGTTTGTGTCATTCCGGAAGTTCATCCTGCACACTGCCAAATGCGCCCGACGCCTCTGCCATGCCCGCGGGGATGTTCCGGTCGCTCCCAGAAGTTCATCCCGTGCACTGCTGAACATGTTTGATGCCGCTGCCGCACCGACGGGAACGTTCTTGGTCGCTCCCATAAGTTTGTCCCGCATACTGCCGAATGCGCCCAACCCCTCTGCTGCACCAGCAGGGATGTTCCGGTCGCTCCTAGAAGTTTGTCTCACACACTACCCAATGCATCCAAAGCCTCTTCCGCACCTCGGGGATGTTTCGGTCGCTCCCAGAAGTTCGTCCCACGCACTGCTAAACGTGTCCAATGCTGCTGCCTTGCACGCCGGGAAGTTCTGGTTGCTCCCGCAAGTTCATCTCGTGCACTACCCATAGTGCCGGAAGTTCATCCCGCACACTGCCAAATTGTTGAGGACCTTAGGAGGCAAAGGGAGTGTGAGCGAATGCGCGCAAGGTGCCAAGCAGCAAGAGAGGCAGAAACAGGCCAGAATGTGCGCACAACAAGCCTGCACGTAGCATGCAGTGAAGCACAGCCAGGTTCTGACTCAGTTCTAACTAACTGTAGAATTCCAAGCCAAGAAGAACACCAGCATTGGCAGAACACGCATGAAGCAATCCGAGCAGGAGAAGGAGATTGACAGCATGAAGAACTCCAGCAGCAGCAGGACATCATGGCAGGTTTGACTTCAGCAAGATGTTCACGTCAAGGAGGAGTCTTGGAATGGAAGGACACACCATATGGAAGTCCTAATCCTAGAAGGAAATGGCAAGAAGAAGTTCAGCAGCTGTAGGAGAGGAGATAAGACAAGGACAGAAAGACTTAGTCAAAGTAGGAATTCTAGTCTAAGTAGGAATTCAAGAAAGACCAAGAATCCTAGTAGGATTAGGAAACAGTGGGATAAGGTCTATCTTGATAATGTTTTAGTTGACTTAGAAAACCTTGTTGACTTAGGAAAACATATCCTAAGTGGATAAGGAACCTAAGTACTAGTTGAATTAGGATAAGGCTGTCCAATACTATAAATACAGCCCATTATTTGTGAGCAGGACATATGCTCCGAATTTTGTATATTTCTCATTCATTAATCAAGAATCAAGGTTAGCATTCTTGCTTCTATTCTTGTTTATATTTTGGTTATCTTTTAAGAGTTGTCTTGAGATAACTTGGGCTTAAGTCAAGGTGAAGAGTTGTCTTCCTTGCTTAAGAGCTTAGGTTGAAGTCGAGAGTTGTCTTCTTCAACCAAGGCAAGTTGTGATAGGTTTGAGACTTGTCTTGCTCTATCCAACATATCCTTTATACATTAGTTAATCCTGAAGGGACAGCTTAGGGGATGAAAATCCAAGAAAAGAACTCAAGAATCAAACGGGACAGCAAGTTAGGAAGGTTTTTAGTAGGCATGCTGACCCCTAAGGTGTAGAAAAGTTGGGAAAAAAATCGGGACCCCAACACGAATGCACCCGACGCATCTGCCTCGCCTGCGGGGATGCTCCAGTCACTCCCGGAAGTTTATCTCATGCACTGCCGGATGCGCCCGATGCAGTTGCCGTGCCCTCGGGGATGTTCCAGTTGCTCCCCAAATTTCATCACGTGCTCTGCCAAATGCTCCTGATGCCTCTACCATTCCCGGAGAGATGTTCAGTCGCTCCTGGAAGTTCATCCTGGGCACTGCTAGACATGCCCAATGCCACTGCCGTGCCTGCGGGGATGTTTGGGTCGCACCTGGGAGTTCATCCTGTACACTGCCGAATTCGCCGATGCCTCTGCCGTGCCCGTGGGGATGTTCTAATTGCTCCCGAAAGTTCATATCGTGCACTGCCGAACGTGTCTGATGCTGCTGCAGCCCCTGCAGGAATGTTCTTGGTTGCTCCTGGAAGTTTGTCTTGCACACTGCTGAACGTGCCCTATGCCTCTGCCATGCCCGCATGGATGTTCCGGTCGCTGCCTGAATTTCCTCCTGTGCACTGTAGTATGTGCCATCATGTCTGCCGGAAGTTCCGGTTGCTGGGGATATTCTGGTCGCACTGGCACGTGACAAACTTCTAGGAGTGACTGGAACATCCCCGTGGATGCAGATGCGATGTTGGGCAAATTTGGCAGTGAACGGGGCAAACTTCCGGGAGAAACCGAAAAATCCCATGGGCCTGGAAGAGGCATTGGACATGTTTGGTAGTGCTTGTGACAAACTTCCGGAAGGAACCGGAACATCCCTGTGGTGTGGCAGATGCTTTAGGTGCATTTGGCAGTGCACGAGATGAACTTCCGGGAGCGACCAGAACATCCCAGTGAGCATGTCTGAGATTCAGGCACGTTAGGTAGTGAGCAGGACAAACTTCAGGGAGTGACTGGAACATCTCTCCGGGCACGGCAGAGGCATCGGGCACATTGGCAGTACATGGGACGAACTTAGGAGAGCGACCAGAACATCTCAGCAGGCATATCAGAGGCATTGGGCGCATTTGGCATGTGCAGGATGAACTTTCGGGTGTGACCAGGAACATTCCCAGGGGTCGCAGCAGGCACGGCGGTGGCGTCGGGCTATTTTGCAGTGTGCGGGACAAATTTCTGGGAGCAACCGGAACAACCTGGCGGCATGGCAGTGGCATCAGGTGCATTGGGCAGTGCGTGGGAGGAACTTCTGGGAGTGACCAGAACATCACCACGGGTGCGGCAGAGGCATCGAGCATGTTAGGCAGTGTGCGGGACAAACTTCGGAGACCGACAGGAACAACCCCTGCAGGCATGGCAGCTACGTCGGGTGCATTTGGCTGTGCACAGGACATACTTTTGGGAGTGACATGAACATCCCTATGGGCATGGCAGAGACATCGGCGCTTCGGCAGCACGCAGGATGAACTTTCAGGAGCTACGGGAACACCCCCCTGGGCGTGGAAGGCACTTCCGGCACGTTGGACAGGAGTGCGGGATGAACTTCTGGGAGCAATTGGAACTTCCCCGCACGTGCAGAAGAGGCCTCGAGCACGATCTGCAGTGCATGGGATGAACTTCTGAGAGGTATTGGAACATCCCCCCTGGCACGGCAGAGGCTTCCAGTGCGTTAGGTAGTGCATGGTATGAACTTCCAGCATCAACCGGAATATCCCCGCGGGCACGGCAGAGGTGTTGAGGCACGTTTGGCAGTGTGTGGGATGAACTGCTGGGAGGGACCGGAACAAACCTGCAGGCACAGCAGAGTCTTCAGACGCATTGGGCTGTGCATGGGAGAAACTGCCACGAGCAACCGGAACATTGCCGCAGGCATGGTGGCGGCATCAAGCTATTTTGCAGTGCACGGGATGAACTTCCAGAGCAACCGGAACAACCTGGCCGGCGTGGCAGTGGCGTCAGGCACATTGGGCAGTGCACGGGACAAACTTCTGGGAGTGACCGGAACATCACCATGGGTGCAGCAGAGGCATTGAGCGCATTAGGCAGTGTGCGGGACGAACTTCGGAGAGCGACAGGAACAACCCCGCGGGCATGGCACCTATGCCAGATGCATTTGGCTGTGCATGGGACGTACTTCTGGGAGTGACCTGAACATCCCTATGGGCATGGCAGAGATGTCAGGCGCATTCAGTAGCGTGCGGGATAAACTTTCGAGAGCTACCGGAACATCCCCCCGGGCGTGGCAGGCGCTTCTGGTGCATTGGGTGGAGCGCGGAACAAACTTTTGGGAGTGATTGGAACATCCCCGTACATGTGGCAGAAGCCTCGAGCACGATCTGCAGTGCGTGGGAGAACTTCCGGGAGGTATTGGAACATCCCCCCTGGCACGGCCGAGGCTTCCAGCGAATTAGGCAGTGGGCGGTACGAACTTCCAGGATGAACTGGAATATCCCTGCAGGCACGACAGAGGCATTGGCCGCATTCGATAGTGCTAGGGATGAGCATCTGGGAGCGACCGGAACATCCCTGTGGGAGCAAAAGAGGCATCAGGCACGTTCGGCAGTGCGCGGTACAAAATGCTAGGAGCAACCAGCTTATCGCCGCGGGCATGGCAACGGCATCAGACACATTGAGTCATGCATGGGATGAACTTCTGGGAGTGACCGAAAGATCCCCGCGGGCGTGGCAGAGCCGTCAGGCACATTTGGCAGTTCGTGGGACAAAATTCCGGGAGTGACAGCAGCATCAGGCGCGTTTAGCAATGCACGGGACAAACTTTCGGGAGCGACTGGAACATCCACGCTGGTGCGGCAGAGGCTTCAGGTGCATTGGGAAGTGCGTGGCATGAACTTCCAGGAGTGATCGGAATATCCCTGCAGGCTTGGCAGAGGCATCGACCACATTCGGCAGTGCTTGAGACGAACATCCTGGAGTGACCGGAACATCCCTGCAGGTGCAGCAGAGGCATCAGGCACGTTCATGTTGAGGAACTTAGGAGGCAAAGGGAGTGTGAGCAGCATAGGAGGATGCAAGAGAGGCGCCAAGCAGCAAGAGAGGCAGCTACGGGCCAGAACGTGTGCACAACAAGCTTGGACACGGCATGCATCTAGCCCAGCAGTGAAGCCCGGCCAGAATCTGACCTTGTTCAAATTGAACAAGGACATCTAAGCTGAGAAGGACTCCAGCCACAGTTGGACACGCATGGAGAAGTTCTAGCTAAAGAAGGACGTCTAAGGCAAGAAGAATTCCAGCAGCAGCAGGACGTGCATGATGAGTTCCAGTAGCAATGGGATACTCATGGCCAAGGAGAATTCTATGGGCAGATGGATACGCATTGAGAGTCCTAGTCCTAGAAGGATACACAAAGAGAAAGTCCAGCAGCTGTTGGAAACAAGATAGGATAGGACTTCTAGTCTAGGTAGAGTTTTACAATCAAGAAAGTTAAGAATCCTAGTAGGATTAGGATACCTTTGGATAAGGTCAATCTTGATAAGGTTCTAGTTGTCTTAGGAAACACTATTGACTTAGGAAAACTTGTCCTAAGTAGATAAGGAACTCAAGTGCTAGTTAAATTAGGAAAAGGCTGGCCAATACTATAAATACAGCCCATTATTTGTTAGCACGAACATATGCTCCGAATTTGTAAGTTTTTATTCATTAATCAAGAATCAAGCTTCGCATTCTTGTTTGTATTCTTGTTTATATTTTGGTTGTCTTTGAAAAGTTGTCTTGAGATAACTCGGCCTTAAGGCAAGGTGAAGAGTTGTCTTCCTTGCTTAAGAGCTGAGGTTCAAGTCAAGAGTTGTCTTCTTCAACCAAGGCAAGTTGTGATAGGTTTAAGAGTTGTCTTGCCTATCCAACATATCCTTTTATCATTAATTAATCCCGAAGGACAGCTTAAGGATGAGAATCAAAGAAAAAAACCAGTAGCAACAGGCTAGTCATGACAAGAAGAATTCTAAGGGCAGAAGGATACATATTAAGAGTCCTAGTCCTAGAAGGATAAGCCAAGAGGAAGTCCAGCCACTGTAGAATACAAGATAAGGTAGGAATTCTAGTCTAGGTCAAAATTCAAGAAAGACCAAGAATCCTAGTAGAATTAGGAAACATTTGAATAAGGTCTATCTTGATAAGATTCTGGTTGTCTTAGGAAACCTTCTTGACTTAGGAAAACTTGTCCTAAGTGGATAATGAACTTAAGTGCTAGTTAAATTAGGAAAAGGCTGTCCAATACTATAAATACAGCCCATTATTTGTTAGCATGGGGATATGCTCCGAATTTGTATATTTTCATTCATTAATCAACAATCAAGGTTAGCATTCTTGCTTCTATTCTTGTTTATTTTTCGGTTATCTTTTAAGAGTTGTCTTGAGATAACTTGGGCTTAAGACAAGGTGAAGAGTTGTCTTCCTTGCTTAAGAGCTTAGGTTGAAGTTAAGAGTTGTCTTCTTCAACCAAGGCAAGTTGTGATAGGTTTAAGAGTTGTCTTGCCTATCCAACATATCTTTTATTCATTAGTTAATCCCAAAGGACAGCTTAGGGGATGTAAGTCTAAGAAAAGAACTCAAGAATCAAACAGGACAGCAAGTTATGAGAGGTTTTAGAAGTCATGCTAACTCCTAAGGTGTAGAAAAGTTGGGACAAGAAATCGGGACCCAAACAGTTTGGCAATGCGCAGGATGAACTTCTAGGACCGACCTGAACATCCCCGTGGGTGTGGCAGAGTCATCAGGCTGCATTCGAGACAGTACACGGGATGAACTTCCAGGAGTGACTGGAACATCACTGTAGGTGCATCAGAGAAGTCGGCCGCATTCAAAAGTTTGCAGGATGAACTTATGGGAGCGACCAGAACATTCCCGTGGGCATGGCAGCAGAGTTGGACACATTCGGCAGTGCACGGGATGAACTTCCGAGGAGCGACCGGATCATCCCTACAGGCGCGGCAGAGGCATCAGGCGCGTTTGGCAGTGCACAGGATGAACATTGGGGAGTGACTGGAACATCCCTGCAGGCACAACAGCGGCGTCGGGCAGCATTGGACACATTCGGCAGTGCACGGGATGAACATCCGGGAGTGACCAGAACAACCCCGCAGGCACAGCAGCGGTGTTGGACACATTTGGCAGTGCTCTGGGCGAACTTCCGGGATCGACCGGAACATCCATGCGGGTGCAGCAGAGGATTCGCATTCCGGGAGCGAACGGAACATCGACGTAGGTGCGGCAGAGGCTTTGGGCGCATTCAGCAGTGCATGGGACGAACTTCTGGGAGTGATTGGAACATCCCCGCCGGTGCAGCTGTGGCGTCAGACACGTTTGCTAGTGCACAGGATGAACTTTCAGAAGTGACCGAAACATATCCCCAGGTGCAGAAGAGGCATTGGGCGCGTTTGGAAGTGCGTGGGACGAACTTCTTGGAGCGACCGGAACATCACTGCAGGCACGGCAGCGGTGTGGGGTGCACGGGATGAACTTTCGGGAGCGACTGGAAAAATCCCTGTAGGCTCGGCAGAGGCGTTGGATGTGTTCGGCAGTGCTCCGGACGAACTTCTGGGAGCGACCAGAACATCCCTGCAGGCCCGGCAGAACGAACTTCTAGGAGCAACCAGAAAATGCCTGCGGGCTTGAAAGAGGCATCAGACACATTCTGCAGTGCTCGGGACGAACTTCGGGGAGCAACCGGAACATCCCCGCGGGCACAGCAGAGGCATCGGGCGCATTCGGCCGTGCGCGGGATGAGCTTTCAAGAGCGACTGGATCATCCCCGCGGGCTCGTCTGAGGCATCAGACACATTCGACAGTTCTCAGGATGAACATACAAGAGCAACTGGAGTGCGGCAGAGGCGTCAGGCACGTTCAGCAGTGCACGGGATGAACTTCTGGAAGTGACCGGAACATCCCTGCAGGAGCAGCAAAGGCTTCGGGCACGTTGAGCAGCGCTTGGGATCAACTTCCAGGAACGACCGGAACATTCCCGTGAGTGAGGCAGCAGCATTGGGTGCGTTCTTGTTGAGGACCTTAGGAGGCAAAGGGAGCGTGAGAGAATGCGCGCAAGGCGCCAGGCAGCAAGAGAGGCAGCAACCGACCAGCAAGTGCGCACAACCAGCATGCACGCAGCAAGCAGTGAAGCACGGCCAGGTTCTGACTCAGTCCTAATCAATTGCGAAAATGAAAGCCAAGAAGAAGACCAGCATTGGCAGGACACGTATGAAGCAGTCTGAGCAAGATTACCTTGGCAACATGACCACGCCAAAGAGAAGTCTTGGAGAGGAAGGATGCCACAGCAAGAAGTCTAATTCAAGAAGGAAACGGCAAAGAAGAAGTCAGCAGCTCTAGGAAAGAAGATAAGATAAGGACAGAAGGACTTAGTCAAAGTAGGAATTCTAGTCTTAGTAGGAATTCAAGAAAGACCAAGAATCCTAGTAGGATTAGGAAACAATGGATAAGGTCTATCTTGATAATATTTTATTTGACTTAGAAAAGCTTGTTGACTTAGGAAAACATATCCTAAGTGGATAAGGAACCTAAGTACTAGTTAAATTAGGATAAGGCTGTCTTAGGACTATAAATACAGCCCATTATTTGCGAGGAGCTCATATGCTACGAATTTTGTATATTTCTCATTCATTAATCAAGAATCAAAGGTAAGCATTCTTGCTCACATTCTTGTTTATTTTTCGGTTATCTTTTAAGAGTTTTCTTGAGATAACTTGGGCTTAAGTCAAGGTTAAGAGTTGTCTTCCTTGCTTAAGAGCTAAGGTTGAAGTTAAGAGTTGTCTTCTTCAACCAAGGCAAGTTGTGATAGGTTTAAGAGTTGTCTTGCCTATCCAACATATCTTTTATATATTAGTTAACCCGAAGGACAGCTTAGGGGACATAAATATAAGAAAAGAACTCAAGAATCAAATGGGACAGCAAGCTAGGAAGGATTCCAGTAGGCGTGCTGACCCCTAAGGTGTAGAAAAGTTGGGGAAAAAAATCGAGACCCCTAACAGTTCTGCAGTACGCGGGACGAACTTCTGGCAGCGACCGGAACATCACCGCGACTGCTGCAGTGGCATCGGATGCATTTGGCAGTGCCCAGGATGAACTTCCATGGGCCATAGGAATATCCCCGCGGGGTTGGTAGAGGCATTGGACGCACTCGGCAGTGCTCAGGATGAACTTCCGCGAGTGACTGGTACATCCCCACCGGCGCAGCAGTGGAGTCGGGCACATTTGGCAACGCACGGGACAAAGTTCTGGGAGTGATCGAAACATCCCTTTGGGCGCGGGAGAGGCTTCGGGCATTTGGGCAGTGCATGGGATGAGCTTCCAGAAGTGACCGGAACATCCCCGTGGGCACAGCAGAGGCATCGGGCGCGCTTGGCAGTGCACGGGACAAACTTCCGTGAGCCACCGAAATATCCCTGCAGGGTCGGTAGAGGCATTGGATGCATTCGGCAGTGCTTGGGATGTACTTCTGGGAGCGATCGGAACATCCCCGCAGGCACGGCAGTGGAATTGGACACATTGGGCAGTGCATGGGACAAACTTCCGGGAGCAATTGAAACATCCCTTCGGGCGTGGGAGAGGCTTCAGGCATGTTGAGCAGTGCGCAGGATGAACTTCCGGCACGACTGGAACATCCTCCCAGGTGCGGCAGCGGCATTGTGCGCGTTTGGCATTGCGCGGGATGAACTTCTGGGATCAACCGGAAAATCCCCACGGGTGCGTTCAGCAGTGTGCAGGATGAATTTACAAGAGCGACCGGATCATCCCCACTGTCACAGCAGTGGCATCGGACACGTTCGGTTGCATGCAGGATGAGCTTCCGAGAGCAACCAGAACATCCCAGCAGACTGCGCAGTCGGCCCAGAGGCATCGGCCAAGTTCCAGCCATGCATGGTACGAACTTCCAGGGGCAACCGCAATATCCCCGCAGGGAGCAGCAGAGGCGTTGGGGGCATTCATGTTGGGGCTCCCAATTTTTTTTCCCCAAACTTTTCTACACCTTAAGGGTCAGCACGCCTACTGGAATCCTTCCTAACTTGCTGTCCCGTTGATTCTTGAGTTCTTTTCTTATTTTATATCCCCTAAGCTGTGCTTTGGGTTAACTAATGTATATAAAGATATGTTGGATAGGCAAGACAACTCTTAAACCTATCACAACTTGCCTTGGTTGAAGAAGACAACTCTTAACTTCAACCTTAGCTCTTAAGCAAGGAAGACAACTCTTAACCTTAACTTAAGCCCAAGTTATCTCAAGACAACTCTTAAAAGATAACCGAAAATATAAACAAGAATGTGAGCAAGAATGCTTACCTTTGATTCTTGATTAATGAATGAGAAAATAACAAAATTCGTAGCTTATGTCCTCCTCACAAATAATGGGCTGTATTTATAGTCCTAAGACAGCCTTATCCTAATTTAACTAGTACTTAGGTTCCTTATCCACTTAGGATATGTTTTCCTAAGTCAACAAGCTTTTCTAAGTCAATAAAACATTATCAAGATAGACCTTATCCAAATGTTTCCTAATTCTACTAGGATTCTTGGTCTTTCTTGAATTTCTACCTAGACTAGAATTCCTACCTTATCTTGTATTTTACAGCAGCTGCACTTCCTCTTGCCTAATCCTTGTAGGACTAGGACTCTGAATGCATATCCTTCTGCCCTTAGAATTCTTCTTGTCGCAACTATCCTATTGCTACTGGAACTCATCATGAGTGTCCTACTGCTGATAGAACTCTTCTTGGCATGGATGTCCTGCTGCTGCTGGAACTCTGCTTGGCATGGATGTCCTGCTGCTGCTAGAACTCTGCTTGGCATAAATGTATTACTGCTGCTGGGTTCTTCTTGAGCAAATATCCTTCTTCTGCTGGAACTCTTGTTGGCATGAATGTCCTTCATTGATTAGGAATGCCCAGGCCTCACTGCTGGGCTGCACACTTGCTGTTGCCAGGCTTGTTGTGCACATTTTCTGGCCCATGCTCTCCTTTGCTGCCCCATTTTCTGCCCATTGCCTTTCCTGCATACTTAGGTTCTCAACAATTCAGCAGTGTGTGGGACAAACTTCTGTGAGCGACTTGTATATCCCGGGGCACGGGAGCGGAGCATTCGGACATGTTCGGCAGTACACGGGATGAACTTCTGGGAGCAATTGCAACATCCCTGCAGGCATGGCAGAGGCATCGGGCACATTTGGCAGTGCACGGGATGACCTTCCGGGGGCAACTAAAAAATTCCTCTGAGCTCGGCAGTGGCATCGGACGTGTTCGGCAGAGCTCAGGAGTAACTTCTGGGAGCGACTGGAACATCCCTGCAGCCGCGGCAGCGGCATCGGACATGTTTGGCAGTGTGCAGAACAAAATTCCATGAGCGACCAGAAACATCCCCGCAGGCATTGCAGTGGCATTGGATGCATTCACCAGTGTGTGGGACGAACTTCTGGGAGCAACCAAAAAATCCCCACGTGCTCGACAGAGGCATCAGACAAGTTTTTCCTGTGCTCGGGATGAACTTCCGGGAGTGCAACGAGAACATCCCCGCGGGCATGGTAGCTGTGTCAAGTGCATTCAGCAGTGCATGGGACGAACTTCTGTGAGCGAACTGAAAATCGCCACAGGCGCAGAAGCGGCATCGAACATGTTCAGCAGTGCATGGCACAAACTTCCGGAGCACTGCAACATCCCTGAAGGCGCGGCAGAGGCTTGGGGTGCATTTTCCAGTGCAGTGGACAAACTACCGGGAGCAACCGGAACATCCCCGCGGGCAATGGAGCAGCATCGGGCACCTAGGCAGTGTACGGGACAAACTTCCGGGAGTGACCGGAACATCCCCACAGGTGCAGTAGCTGCATCAGGTGTATTCAGCAGTGCACGGGATGAACTTCTGTGAGCAACCTGAATATCCCCATGGCGTGGAAGCAGTGTCAGACATGTTCAGCAGTGTGTGGGACGAACTTCCGGGAGCGACTGTAACATCCCCACGGGCGCAGCAGAGGCTTGGGGCGTGTTTGGCAGTGCACGGAACAAACTGCCAGGAGAGACTAGAACATCCCCGCGGGCACTGAAGTGTCATCGGGCACCTTGGCAGTGTGCAGGATGAACTTCCGGGCATGACATGAATATCCCTGCAGGCGCTGGAGTGGCATCGAGCGCATTCGGCACTGCATGGGATGAACTTCCGGAGCGACCGGAACATCTCCACAGGCCTGGCAGAGGCGTTAGGCACATTTGTCAGTGCATGGGAAGAACTTCCGGGTGCAACCGAAAAATCCCCACGGGCGCGGTAGAGGCTACGGGCGTGTTGGGCAGTGCGCGGGTCAAACTTACTGGAGCGACTGGAACATCACCACAGGCACGACTGCGGTGTCGGGCGTGTTTGGCAGTGTGCAGGACGAACTTCTGGGAGTGACCGGAACATTCCTGCAGGTGCAGTTGGGCAGTGTGCAGGTTGAACTTCCAGGAGCGACCATAATATCGCCACAGGCTTGGTAGAGGCATCTAGCACATTTGACAGTGTGCAGGATGAACATGCAGGGAGCGATCAAAACATTCCTGCAGGCATGACAGCGGCTTCAGACACGTCCGGCAGTGCACGGGATGAACTTCTCGGAGCAACCAGTACATTCCTGCAGGTGCGGCAGCGGCATTGGACACGTTTGGCAGTGCCCGGGACAAACTTCCTGGAGCAACCAGAACATCCCTGCAGGGCATGTGCAGAGCTTTTGACTGCATTCGGCAGTGTGCAGGACAAACTTTTGTGAGTGTCCGGAAACATCTGGTGAGCGCGGCAGTGGCATCGGGCACATTTGGCACTGCAAGGGATGAACTTCTGGGAGCAACCTGAATATACCAGCGGTCGCAGCAAAGACATCTGGCATGTTCGGCAGTGCACAGTACAAACTTTGGGGAGTGACTGAAACATCACCAGGGGCACGGCTGCGGGAAGAACTTCTGGGAGCAACCGTAACAACTCTGTGGGCGCAGCAGCTATATCTGGCTGGTTTGACAGTTTATGGGATGAACTTCCGAGAGTGACCAGAACATCCCTGTGGGCGCAGCAGAGGCATCAGGCACGTTCGGGCATGGGCAGGATGAATTTTCGGGAGCGACTGAAAAATGCCAGTAGGGATGGCAGTGGTGTTGGACACGTTTGGCCGTGCTCGGAACGAGCTTCCGGGAGCGACCAGAAAATCACCGCTGGCTCAGGGAGAGGCATCGGACGCATTTGGCAGTGCTTGGTATGAACTTCTGGGAGCGACTGGAGCATCCCTGCAGTGTGGCAGAGGTGTCGGGCGCGTTCGGCAAGGTGTTGGGCACGTTTGGCAGTGCACGGGAGGAACTTCCGGGAGTGACCGGAACATCTCCGCATGCCTGGCAGAGGCGTCAGGTGCATTTGTCAGTGCATGGGAAGAACTTCCAGGGTGTGACCAAAAAATCCACGCGGGTGCGGTAGCGGCTTCAGGCACGTTGGGCAGTGCGTGGGTCGAACTTCCTGGAGTGACCTGAACATCGCCACAGGTGCGACTGCGGTGTCGGGTGCGTTTGGCAGTGTGCAGGACGAACTTCTAGGAGTGACCGGAACATCCCTGTGGGCGCGTTGGGCAGTGTGCAGGTCGAACTTCCAGGAGCGACCATAACATTGCTGCAGACTTGGTAGAGGCATCTGGCACGTTTGACAGTGCGCAGGATGAACATGCGGGAGCGATCAAAACATTCCTGCAGGCGCTGCAGTGGCTTCAGACACATCCGGCGGTGCACGGGATGAGCTTCTCGGAGCAACCGTACATTCCAGCAGGCACGGCAGCGGCATTGGACATGTTTGGCAGTGCCTGGGACAAACTTCCTGGAGCAACTAGAACATCCCTGCGGGCATGGCTGAGCTTTCGACTGCATTCGGCAGTGTGCAGGACAAACTTTTGTAAGTGTCCGGAACATCCGGCAGCTGCGGCAGCAGCGTCGGGCACATTTGGCACTGCAAGTGACAAACTTCCGGAGCAACCGGAATATCCCTGCGGTCGCAGCAAAGACATCTGGCACGTTCGGAAGTGCAAAGTACGAACTTTGGGGAGAGACCGGAACATCACCAGGGGCGCGGCTGTGGGAAGAACTTCTGGGAGCGACCATAACAACTCTGCAGGTGCAGCAGCTATGTCGGGCTGGTTTGACAGTTTACGGGACGAACTTCCAAGAGTGACCAGAACATCCCTGCGGGCGCAGCAGAGGCATCAGGCACGTTCAGGCATGGGCAGGATGAATTTCTAGGAGTGACTGAAAAATGCCAGCAGGGTTGGCAGTGGTGTAGGACACGTTTGGCCGTGCTCAGAACGAGCTTCCGGGAGTGACCAGAAAATCACTGCAGGCTCAGGAGAGGCATCGGACATATTTGGCAGTGCTTGGTATGAACTTCTGGGAGCGACTGGAGCATCCCTGCAGGTGCGGCAGAGGTGTGGGCGCATTCGGCAAGGCGTTGGGCGCATTTGGCAGTGCACGGGAGGAACTTCTGGGAGCAACGAAAAATTCCTCTGGGCACGGCAGTGGCATTGGACGTGTTGGCAGTGCACAGGAGGAACTTCTGGGAGCGACCGAACATCCCTGCAGGCTCTGGCAGCAGGCATTGGACTATGTTCAGCAGTGCCTCCGCAGAACGAAAATTCCAGGAGCGAACCAGAACATCCCCGCGGGCATTGCAGTGGCATTGGATGCATTCACCAGTGCTGGGACGAACTTCCAGGAGCGACGGAAAATCGCCCACGTGCTCGGCAGAGGCATCGGACGAGTTGGCTGTGCTCGGGATGAACTTCCGGAGTGACAGGGAACATCCCCGCGGGCATGGTAGCTGTGTCAGGTGCATTCAGCAGTGCATGGACGAACTTCTGTGAGCGAACTGAAAATCGCCACAGGCGCAGAAGCAGCATCGGACATGTTCAGCAGTGCGTGGCACAAACTTCCGGCAGCACTGCAACATCCCTGAAGGTGCAGCAGAGGCTTGGGGTGCATTTTCCAGTGCAGTGGACAAACTACCGGGAGCAACCGAAACATCCCCGCGGGCAATGGAGCAGCATCGGGCACCTAGGCAGTGTACGGGACAAACTTCCTGGAGTGACCGGAACATCCCCACAGGTGCAGTAGCTGCATCAGGTGTATTCAGCAGTGCATGGGATGAACTTCTGTGAGCGACCTGAATATCCCCATGGCGTGGAAGCAGTGTCAGACATGTTCAGCAGTGTGTGGGATGAACTTTCGGGAGCGACTGTAACATCCCCACGGGTGCAGCAGAGGGCTTTGGGCGTGTTTGGCAGTGCACGGAACAAACTGCCAGGAGAGACTAGAACATCCCCATGGGCACTGGAGTGGCATCGGGCACCTTGGCAGTGTGCAGGACAAACTTCCGGGAGTGACATGAATATCCCTGCAGGTGCTGGAGTGGCATCGAGCGCATTCGGCACTGCATGGGATGAACTTCTGGGAGCGACCGGAACATCTCGCAGGCCTGGCAGAGGCGTCAGGCACATTTGTCAGTGCATGGGAAGAACTTTCCGGGTGCAACCGAGAAAATCCCCACGGGCGCGGTAGAGGCTTTGGGCGTGTTGGGCAGTGCGCGGGTCGAACTTACTGGAGCGACTGGAACATCGCCACAGGCAGACTGCGGTGTCAGATGCATTTGGCAGTGTGTAGGACGAACTTCTGGGAGTGACCGGAACATCCCCGTGGGCCCGTTGGGTAGTGTGCAGGTCGAACTTCTGGGAGCGACCATAACATCAGCCGACAAGTCTTGGTAGAGGCATCTGGCACGTTTGACAGTGCGCAGGATGAAACATGTGGGAGTCGATCAAAACATTCCTGCAGGCGTGGCAGCAGCTTCAGACACGTCTCGGCAGTGCAATGGGATGAACTTCTCGGAGCAACCAGTACATTCCTGCAGGCATGGCAGCAGCGTTGGACATGTTTGGCTGTGCCCGGGACAAACTTCCTGGAGCAACCAGAACATCCCTGCAGGCAGTGGCAGAGCTTTTGACTGCATTCGGCAGTGTGCAGGACAAACTTTTGTGAGTGTCCGGAACATCTGGCGAGCAGCGGCAGCGGCATCGGGCACATTTGGCACTGCAAGTTACGAACTTCTGGGAGCAACGAGAATATCTCCGCGGTCGCAGCGAAAGGACATCTGGCACGTTTGGCAGTGCACAGTACGAACTTTGGGGAGCGACCGGAACATCACCAGGGGCGCGGCTGCGGGAAGAACTTCTGGGAGCGACCGTAACAACTCTGCAGGCGCAGCAGCTATGTCAGGCTGGTTTGACAGTTAATGGGAAGAACTTCCGAGAGTGACCAGAACATCCCTGCGGGTGCAGCAGAGGCATCAGGCACGTTCGGGCATGGGCAGGATGAATTCTGGGAGCGACTGAAAAATGGCAACAGGGCTGGCAGTGGTGTTGGACACGTTTAGCCGTGCTCAGAGCAAGCTTCTGGAGAGCGACCAGACAATCACTGCTGGCTCAGGAGAGGCATCAGACGCATTTGGCAGTGCTTGGTATGAACTTCTGGGAGCGACTGGAGCATCCCTGCAGGTGCGGCAGAGGTGTCAGGCGCATTCGGCAAGGCATTGAGGCATGTTTGGCAGTGCAAGGACGGAACTTCTGGGGGCAACCAAAAAAATCCTCTGGGCTCAGCAGTGGCATCGGAAGTGTTCGCAGTGCTCAGGAGGAACTTCGGGGAGCGACCGGAACATCCCTACACCCAAGGCAGCGGCATCAGACACGTTTGGCAGTGTGCACGAACAAACTCCAGGCAGTGACCAGAACATCCCTGCGGGCATTGCATGTGGCATTGTATGCATTCACCAGTGTGTGGGACGAAACTTCCAGGAGCGACCGAGAAAATCCCCACAGTGCCCGGCAGAGGCATCAGACGAGTTTGGCTGTGCTCGGATGAACTTCCGGGAGCGACGGGAACATCCCACGAGGCACGGTAGCTGTGTCAGGTGCATTCAGCAGTGCATAGGACGAACTTCTGTGAGCGAACTGAAAATAGCCACGGGCACAGAAGCAGCATCGGACATGTTCAGCAGTGCGTGGGCCAAACTTCCAGGAGCACTGCAACATCCCTGCAGGTGCAGCAGAGGCTTGGGGTGCATTTGCCAGTGCAGTGGACAAACTACGGAAGCAACCAGAACATCCCCGCAGGGCACTGGAGCAGCATTGGGCACCTTGGCAGTGTACGGGACAAACTTCCGGGAGTGACCAAAACATCCCCACGGGTGCGGTAGCTGCATCAGGTGTATTCAGCAGTGCACGGATGAACTTCAGTGAGTGACCTGAATATCCCCATGGCGATGGAAGCGGTGTCGGACCATGTTCAGCAGTGTGTGGGATGAACTTCTGAGAGTGACTGTAACATCCCCACGGGTGCAGCAGAGGCTTGGGGCATGTTTGGCAATGCACGGAACAAACTGCCGGGAGAGACTAGAGCATCCCCATGGGCACTGGAGTGGTATCGGGCACCTTGGCAGTGCGCAGGATGAACTTCCAGGAGTGACATGAATATCCCTGCAGCCGCTGGAGTGGCATCGAGCACATTCGGCACAACATGGGACGAACTTCTGGAAGCGACCGGAACATCTCCGCAGGCCTGGCAGAGGCGTCAGGTGCATTTGTCAGTGCATGGGAAGAACTTTCAGGCGTCGACCGAAAAATCCCTGCAGGTGCAGTAGAGGCTTTGGGCCCATTGGGCAGTGTGCAGGTCGAACTTCCTGGAGCGACCGGAACATTGCCACAAGCACAACTGCAGTGTCAGGCATGTTTGGCAGTGTCAGGACGAACTTCAGAGAACGGACTGGAAAATCCCCGCAGGCAAAACAGAGGTGTCAGACTATTGGAGTGATCCCATACTCGGAGCCATAACATCGCGCAGGCTTGGTAGAGGCATCTGGCACGTTTGACATTGTGCAGGTTGAACTTCCGGGAGCGACCATAACATCACCGCGGCTTGGTAGAGGCATCTGGCACATTTGACAGTGCGCAGGATGAACATGCGAGAGCGAACAAAACATTCCTGCAGGCACGGCAGCGGCATTCAGACATGTCCGTGCAGTCCACGGGATGAACTTCTCAGAGCAACCAGTACATTCCTTCAGGCACGGCAGTGGCGTTGGACATATTTGGCAGTGCCCAGGACAAACTTCCTGGAGCAACCAAAACATCATCTGAGGGGTGTATGGCAAAGCTTTCAAGTGCATTCGCCAGTGTGCAGGACAAACTTTTGTGAGTGTCCGGAACATCCGGCGAGCGCGGCAGCGGCGTCGAGCACATTTCGCACTGCAAGGGACGAACTTTTGGGGGCAACCGAATATCCCCGCTGGCCGCAGCGAAGACATCTGGCACATTCAGCAGTGCACAGTACAAACTTTGTGGAGCAACTGGAACATCACCTGGGGCGCAGCTGCGGGAAGAACTTCTGGGAGATACCGTAACAACTCTGTGGGCGCAGCAGCTATGTCGGTTTGGTTTGACAGTTTACGGGACAAACTTCCGAGAGTGACCAGAACATCCCTGCGGGTGCAGCAGAGGCATCAGGCATGTTCGCCATGGGCAGGATGAATTTCCGGGAGCGACTGAAAATTCCAGCAGGGTTGGAGTGTGTTGGACCGTGCTGCTGGAATGAGCTTCCGGGAGCGACCAGAAAATCACCGCTGGCTCGGGAGAGGCATCGGATGCATTTGGCAGTGCATGGTAGGAACTTCCTGGAGCGATCAGAACATTCCCGCTGGCGCAACAGCGGCATTGGGTGCATTTGCAGTGCACATGAGGAACTTCTGTCAGGGACCAGAACATTCCCCCTGGGCGCAGCAGCAGCCTGGGGTGCATTCAGCAGTGCTAGGATGAACTTCTGGGAGCGACCAAAAATTCATTACAGGAACCACAGAGGCATTGGGTGCATTCGGCAGTGAACAGTACAAACTTTCGGCAGCGAACGGAACATCCCTGAGGGCGCAGCAGCGGCATCGGACACATTGGGCAGTGCACAGGATGAACTTTCAGGAGCAACCAGAATATCCCCGCGGGCGCAGCAGAGGCTTCAGGTGCATGGGAAGTGCATGGGACGAACTTACGGAAGCAACCGGAGCATACCTGCTGAAATGGAAAAGTGGTTGTTCACATTTGGCAGTGCATGGAACGAACTTCCAGGAGCAACTGGAACATCACCATGGATGCAACAGCGGCATTGGGTGCATTTGGCAGTGTCGTGTGACAAACTTCCAGGAGTGACTTGAGCGTTCCCACATGCACAGCATTTGCAGTGTGTGTGACAAACATGTTTGGCAGTGTGAGGGATGAACTTCTGGGAGCGACTGAAACATCCCCATGACAGCATCGTCGGGCACAATCAGCAGTGAACAGGAAGAACTTCCAAGAGCAACCGAAACATCTTTCGGCAGTAGTGTCGTGGGACAAGCTTCCGGGTGCAGCTGGAACATCCCCGCAGGCGTGGCATGCGCAACGGGCATGTTGGGCAGTGCATGGCACAAACTTCCAAGAGCAACTGGTACTTTCCTGCAGGCTCAGCAGAGCTTCGTGTGCATGTTGGGCAGTGCACAGGACAAACTTCCGAGAGAGAGACCAGAAAATCCCCGCGGGCTCAGCAGAGGCGTCGGATGCATTGGCCAGTGCTTGGGATGAACTTCTGGGAGTGACTGGAACATCCCTGTGGGAGTGGCAGCGGCATTGGACATCTTCAGCGTGTGCACGGGATGAACTTCCAGGTGCGACCGAGAACATCCCTGCAGGTTGTGGCAGAGTCATTGGGTGCATTCAGCATTGCATGGGACAAACTTTCTGGAGTGACCTGAACATCCCCGCAGACACATTTGACAGTGTGCCTGATGAACTTCTGGGAGCAACCCGAACATCCCCTCGGGCACGGCAGCTTCATTGGAGACGTTTTGGCAGTGTGCAGGATGAACTTCCGGGAGCAATCTGAACATCCTAGCAGGTGCGGCCAAGGCTTCAGGCACACTGGGCAGTGGGCAGGATGAACTTTGTGGTGGCGGCTTCCGGGAGTGACCGGAACATACCCGTACGAAGGGGAGAGGCTTTCGGCACATTGGGCAGTGAGAGGGAGGAACTTCCGGGAGCGACAGAACATCCCCGCTAACTGGTGTGGCAGCAGTGTCCAGCACATCGGCATTTTGCTCATGACAAGCTTCTGGAGCGACCGGAACATCCCCGCAGGCACAGAAGAGAGGCTTTGGGTCAGTTTGTGCATGTGTGCAGGACGAACATCACGGGAGTGAGCGAACATGCCCCAGGCACCACTGCAGCACCAGACACATTCTGAGTGCATGGGATGAACTTCCGGGAGCGACCAAAAAATCCCCAGCAGGTGGTTAGAGGCATTGGACATGTTGTCAGTGCTCAGGGATGAACTGCTGGGACAGCGACTGAGACATCCCTGAGGACGCTGCAGAGGTGACGGGCATGTGGCGCAGTGGGCGTGGATGAACTTCTGGGAGCTACCAAAATGTCACTGCATGTGAGGCAGAGGCATTGGTTACTTGTCGTGTGCAGGATAACTTTGATGGAACCCCCCCAAAAACCACCCCACAGACCAGAACGTCCCCAAGGCATGGCAGAGGGGGGGGGTTGTCGTACCGCCCCTGTTGCCAGCAAAATTGTATGGGGTCCATAGACTTAGGCAGAAATTAGGACCTGGGTTCCCGGGCACTTAGGCTGAAATTGCCCTGGGTCACTAAGAAACCCATGCCGAAAACACCTTTGGGTGCGTGATATTCACGCGCTCTGTGGTCATTGGAAAATTCAGCCTGGGTATTGGGCCCTTGGTCCCTGGGTTGGGCCTTGGGTCCCCGGGCACTTAGGCAGAAATTAGGACCTGGGTTCCCGGGCACCTAGGCTGAAATGGCCCTGGGTCACTAAGAAACCCATGCCGAAAACACCTTTGGGTGCGTGATATTCACGCGCTCTGTGGTCATTGGAAAATTCAGCCTGGGTATTGGGCCCTTGGTCCCTGGGTTGGGCCTTGGGTCCCCGGGCACTTAGGCAGAAATTAGGACCTGGGTTCCCGGGCACTTAGGCTGAAATTGCCCTGGGTCACTAAGAAACCATGCCGAAAACACCTTTGGGTGCGTGATATTCACGCGCTCTGTGGTCATTGGAAAATTCAGCCTGGGTATTGGGCCCTTGGTCCCTGGGTTGGGCCTTGGGTCCCCGGGCACTTAGGTAGAAATTAGGACCTAGGATTCTGGGAACCCAGGCCGAAATGGCACTGGGTCGCCGACAACCCAGACCTAAAAGAACTTTGGGTGCGTGATATTCACGCGCTCTGTGGTCATTGGAAAATTCAGCCTGGGTATTGGGCCCTTGGTCCCTGGGTTGGGCCTTGGGTCCCCGGGCACTTAGGCAGAAATTAGGACCTGGGTTCCCGGGCACTTAGGCTGAAATTGCCCTGGGTCACTAAGAAACCCATGCCGAAAACACCTTTGGGTGCGTGATATTCACGCGCTCTGTGGTCATTGGAAAATTCAGCCTGTGTATTGGGCCCTTGGTCCCTGGGTTGGGCCTTGGGTCCCCGGGCACTTAGGTAGAAATTAGGACCTGGATTCTGGGAACCCAGGCCGAAATGGCACTGGGTCGCCGACAACCCAGACCTAAAAGAACTTTGGGTGCGTGATATTCACGCGCTCTGTGGTCATTGGAAAATTCAGCCTGGGTATTGGGCCCTTGGTCCCTGGGTTGGGCCTTGGGTCCCCGGGCACTTAGGCAGAAATTAGGACCTGGGTTCCCGGGCACTTAGGCTGAAATTGCCCTGGGTCACTAAGAAACCCATGCCGAAAACACCTTTGGGTGCGTGATATTCACGCGCTCTGTGGTCATTGGAAAATTCAGCCTGGGTATTGGGCCCTTGGTCCCTGGGTTGGGCCTTGGGTCCCCGGGCACTTAGGCAGAAATTAGGACCTGGGTTCCCGGGCACTTAGGCTGAAATTGCCCTGGGTCACTAAGAAACCCATGCCGAAAACACCTTTGGGTGCGTGATATTCACGCGCTCTGTGGTCATTGGAAAATTCAGCCTGGGTATTGGGCCCTTGGTCCCTGGGTTGGGCCTTGGGTCCCCGGGCACTTAGGCAGAAATTAGGACCTGGATTCCCGGGCACTAGGCTGAAATTGCCCTGGGTCACTAGAAACCCATGCCGAAAACACCTTTGGGTGCGTGATATTCACGCGCTCTGTGGTCATTGGAAAATTCAGCCTGGGTATTGGGCCCTTGGTCCCTGGGTTGGGCCTTGGGTCCCCGGGCACTTAGGCAGAAATTAGGACCTGGGTTCCCGGGCACTTAGGCTGAAATTGCCCTGGGTCACTAAGAAACCATGCCGAAAACACCTTTGGGTGCGTGATATTCACGCGCTCTGTGGTCATTGGAAAATTCAGCCTGGGTATTGGGCCCTTGGTCCCTGGGTTGGGCCTTGGGTCCCCGGGCACTTAGGTAGAAATTAGGACCTGGATTCTGGGAACCCAGGCCGAAATGGCACTGGGTCGCCGACAACCCAGCCTAAAAGAACTTTGGGTGCGTGATATTCACGCGCTCTGTGGTCATTGGAAAATTCAGCCTGGGTATTGGGCCCTTGGTCCCTGGGTTGGGCCATGGGTCCCCGGGCACTTAGGCAGAAATTAGGACCTGGGTTCCCGGGCACTTAGGCTGAAATGGCCCTGGGTCACTAAGAAACCATGCCGAAAACACCTTTGGGTGCGTGATATTCACGCGCTCTGTGGTCATTGGAAAATTCAGCCTGGGTATTGGGCCCTTGGTCCCTGGGTTGGGCCTTGGGTCCCCGGGCACTTAGGCAGAAATTAGGACCTGGATTCCCGGGCACCCTAGGCTGAAATGGCCCTGGGTCACAAGAAACCCATGCCGAAAACACCTTTGGGTGCGTGATATTCACGCGCTCTGTGGTCATTGGAAAATTCAGCCTGGGTATTGGGCCCTTGGTCCCTGGGTTGGGCCTTGGGTCCCCGGGCACTTAGGCAGAAATTAGGACCTGGGTTCCCGGGCACTTAGGCTGAAATTGCCCTGGGTCACTAAGAAACCCATGCCGAAAACACCTTTGGGTGCGTGATATTCACGCGCTCTGTGGTCATTGGAAAATTCAGCCTGGGTATTGGGCCCTTGGTCCCTGGGTTGGGCCTTGGGTCCCCGGGCACTTAGGTAGAAATTAGGACCTGGATTCCGGGAACCCAGGCCGAAATGGCACTGGGTCGCCGACAACCCAGGCCTAAAAGAACTTTGGGTGCGTGATATTCACGCGCTCTGTGGTCATTGGAAAATTCAGCCTGGGTATTGGGCCCTTGGTCCCTGGGTTGGGCCTTGGGTCCCCGGGCACTTAGGCAGAAATTAGGACCTGGGTTCCCGGGCACTTAGGCTGAAATGGCCCTGGGTCACTAAGAAACCCATGCCGAAAACACCTTTGGGTGCGTGATATTCACGCGCTCTGTGGTCATTGGAAAATTCAGCCTGGGTATTGGGCCCTTGGTCCCTGGGTTGGGCCTTGGGTCCCCGGGCACTTAGGTAGAAATTAGGACCCTGGATTCCGGGAACCCAGGCCGAAATGGCACTGGGTCGCCGACAACCCAGGCCTAAAAGAACTTTGGGTGCGTGATATTCACGCGCTCTGTGGTCATTGGAAAATTCAGCCTGGGTATTGGGCCCTTGGTCCCCTGGGTTGGGCCTTGGGTCCCCGGGCACTTAGGCAGAAATTAGGACCTGGGTTCCCGGGCACTTAGGCTGAAATGGCCCTGGGTCACTAAGAACCCATGCCGAAAACACCTTTGGGTGCGTGATATTCACGCGCTCTGTGGTCATTGGAAAATTCAGCCTGGGTATTGGGCCCTTGGTCCCTGGGTTGGGCCTTGGGTCCCCGGGCACTTAGGCAGAAATTAGGACCTGGATTCCGGGAACCCAGGCCGAAATGGCACTGGGTCGCCGACAACCCAGGCCTAAAAGAACTTTGGGTGCGTGATATTCACGCGCTCTGTGGTCATTGGAAAATTCAGCCTGGGTATTGGGCCCTTGGTCCCTGGGTTGGGCCTTGGGTCCCCGGGCACTTAGGCAGAAATTAGGACCTGGGTTCCCGGGCACTTAGGCTGAAATGGCCCTGGGTCACTAAGAAACCCATGCCGAAAACACCTTTGGGTGCGTGATATTCACGCGCTCTGTGGTCATTGGAAAATTCAGCCTGGGTATTGGGCCCTTGGTCCCTGGGTTGGGCCTTGGGTCCCCGGGCACTTAGGTAGAAATTAGGACCCTGGATTCCGGGAACCCAGGCCGAAATGGCACTGGGTCGCCGACAACCCAGGCCTAAAAGAACTTTGGGTGCGTGATATTCACGCGCTCTGTGGTCATTGGAAAATTCAGCCTGGGTATTGGGCCCTTGGTCCCTGGGTTGGGCCTTGGGTCCCCGGGCACTTAGGCAGAAATTAGGACCTGGGTTCCCGGGCACCTAGGCCGAAATGGCCCTGGGTCACTAGACAACCCATGCCGAAAAAGAACTTTGGGTGCGTGATATTCACGCGCTCTGTGGTCATTGGAAAATTCAGCCTGGGTATTGGGCCCTTGGTCCCGGGTTGGGCCTTGGGTCCCCGGGCACTTAGGCAGAAATTAGGACCTGGGTTCCCGGGCACCTAGGCTGAAATGGCCCTGGGTCACTAAGAAACCCATGCCGAAAACACCTTTGGGTGCGTGATATTCACGCGCTCTGTGGTCATTGGAAAATTCAGCCTGGGTATTGGGCCCTTGGTCCCTGGGTTGGGCCTTGGGTCCCCGGGCACTTAGGCAGAAATTAGGACCTGGGTTCCCGGGCACTTAGGCTGAAATTGCCCTGGGTCACTAAGAAACCCATGCCGAAAACACCTTTGGGTGCGTGATATTCACGCGCTCTGTGGTCATTGGAAAATTCAGCCTGGGTATTGGGCCCTTGGTCCCTGGGTTGGGCCTTGGGTCCCCGGGCACTTAGGTAGAAATTAGGACCTAGGATTCTGGGAACCCAGGCCGAAATGGCACTGGGTCGCCGACAACCCAGGCCTAAAAGAACTTTGGGTGCGTGATATTCACGCGCTCTGTGGTCATTGGAAAATTCAGCCTGGGTATTGGGCCCTTGGTCCCTGGGTTGGGCCTTGGGTCCCCGGGCACTTAGGCAGAAATTAGGACCTGGGTTCCCGGGCACTTAGGCTGAAATTGCCCTGGGTCACTAAGAAACCCATGCCGAAAACACCTTTGGGTGCGTGATATTCACGCGCTCTGTGGTCATTGGAAAATTCAGCCTGGGTATTGGGCCCTTGGTCCCTGGGTTGGGCCTTGGGTCCCCGGGCACTTAGGTAGAAATTAGGACCCTGGATTCCGGGAACCCAGGCCGAAATGGCACTGGGTCGCCGACAACCCAGGCCTAAAAGAACTTTGGGTGCGTGATATTCACGCGCTCTGTGGTCATTGGAAAATTCAGCCTGGGTATTGGGCCCTTGGTCCCTGGGTTGGGCCTTGGGTCCCCGGGCACTTAGGCAGAAATTAGGACCTGGGTTCCCGGGCACTTAGGCTGAAATGGCCCTGGGTCACTAAGAAACCCATGCCGAAAACACCTTTGGGTGCGTGATATTCACGCGCTCTGTGGTCATTGGAAAATTCAGCCTGGGTATTGGGCCCTTGGTCCCTGGGTTGGGCCTTGGGTCCCCGGGCACTTAGGCAGAAATTAGGACCTGGGATTCCGGGAACCCAGGCCGAAATGGCACTGGGTCGCCGACAACCCAGGCCTAAAAGAACTTTGGGTGCGTGATATTCACGCGCTCTGTGGTCATTGGAAAATTCAGCCTGGGTATTGGGCCCTTGGTCCCCGGGTTGGGCCTTGGGTCCCCGGGCACTTAGGCAGAAATTAGGACCTGGATTCCGGGAACCCAGGCCGAAATGGCACTGGGTCGCCGACAACCCAGGCCTAAAAGAACTTTGGGTGCGTGATATTCACGCGCTCTGTGGTCATTGGAAAATTCAGCCTGGGTATTGGGCCCTTGGTCCCCGGGTTGGGCCTTGGGTCCCCGGGCACTTAGGCAGAAATTAGGACCTGGGTTCCCGGGCACTTAGGCTGAAATGGCCCTGGGTCACTAAGAACCCATGCCGAAAACACCTTTGGGTGCGTGATATTCACGCGCTCTGTGGTCATTGGAAAATTCAGCCTGGGTATTGGGCCCTTGGTCCCTGGGTTGGGCCTTGGGTCCCCGGGCACTTAGGTAGAAATTAGGACCCTGGGATTCCGGGAACCCAGGCCGAAATGGCACTGGGTCGCCGACAACCCAGGCCTAAAAGAACTTTGGGTGCGTGATATTCACGCGCTCTGTGGTCATTGGAAAATTCAGCCTGGGTATTGGGCCCTTGGTCCCCGGGTTGGGCCTTGGGTCCCCGGGCACTTAGGCAGAAATTAGGACCTGGGTTCCCGGGCACTTAGGCTGAAATGGCCCTGGGTCACTAAGAAACCCATGCCGAAAACACCTTTGGGTGCGTGATATTCACGCGCTCTGTGGTCATTGGAAAATTCAGCCTGGGTATTGGGCCCTTGGTCCCTGGGTTGGGCCTTGGGTCCCCGGGCACTTAGGTAGAAATTAGGACCTGGATTCCGGGAACCCAGGCCGAAATGGCACTGGGTCGCCGACAACCCAGGCCTAAAAGAACTTTGGGTGCGTGATATTCACGCGCTCTGTGGTCATTGGAAAATTCAGCCTGGGTATTGGGCCCTTGGTCCCTGGGTTGGGCCTTGGGTCCCCGGGCACTTAGGCAGAAATTAGGACCTGGGTTCCCGGGCACTTAGGCTGAAATGGCCCTGGGTCACTAAGAACCCATGCCGAAAACACCTTTGGGTGCGTGATATTCACGCGCTCTGTGGTCATTGGAAAATTCAGCCTGGGTATTGGGCCCTTGGTCCCTGGGTTGGGCCTTGGGTCCCCGGGCACTTAGGTAGAAATTAGGACCTGGGATTCCGGGAACCCAGGCGAAATGGCACTGGGTCGCCGACAACCCAGGCCTAAAAGAACTTTGGGTGCGTGATATTCACGCGCTCTGTGGTCATTGGAAAATTCGGCTGGGTATTGGGCCCTTGGTCCCCGGGGTGGGCCTGGGTCCCCGGGCACTTAGGCAGAAATTAGGACCTGGGTTCCCGGGCACTTAGGCTGAAATGGCCCTGGGTCACTAAGAACCCATGCCGAAAACACCTTTGGGTGCGTGATATTCACGCGCTCTGTGGTCATTGGAAAATTCAGCCTGGGTATTGGGCCCTTGGTCCCTGGGTTGGGCCTTGGGTCCCCGGGCACTTAGGTAGAAATTAGGACCCGGGATTCCGGGAACCCAGGCCGAAATGGCACTGGGTCGCCGACAACCCAGGCCTAAAAGAACTTTGGGTGCGTGATATTCACGCGCTCTGTGGTCATTGGAAAGTTTCAGCCTGGGTATTGGGCCCTTGGTCCCCGGGTTGGGCCTTGGGTCCCCGGGCACTTAGGTAGAAATTAGGACCCTGGATTCCGGGAACCCAGGCCGAAATGGCACTGGGTCGCCGACAACCCAGGCCTAAAAGAACTTTGGGTGCGTGATATTCACGCGCTCTGTGGTCATTGGAAAATTCAGCCTGGGTATTGGGCCCTTGGTCCCTGGGTTGGGCCTTGGGTCCCCGGGCACTTAGGCAGAAATTAGGACCTGGGTTCCCGGGCACTTAGGCTGAAATGGCCCTGGGTCACTAAGAACCCATGCCGAAAACACCTTTGGGTGCGTGATATTCACGCGCTCTGTGGTCATTGGAAAATTCAGCCTGGGTATTGGGCCCTTGGTCCCGGGTTGGGCCTTGGGTCCCCGGGCACTTAGGTAGAAATTAGGACCTCGGGATTCCGGGAACCCAGGCCGAAATGGCACTGGGTCGCCGACAACCCAGGCCTAAAAGAACTTTGGGTGCGTGATATTCACGCGCTCTGTGGTCATTGGAAATTCAGCCTGGGTATTGGGCCCTTGGTCCCGGGTTGGGCCTTGGGTCCCCGGGCACTTAGGCAGAAATTAGGACCTGGGTTCCCGGGCACTTAGGCTGAAATGGCCCTGGGTCACTAAGAAACCCATGCCGAAAACACCTTTGGGTGCGTGATATTCACGCGCTCTGTGGTCATTGGAAAATTCAGCCTGGGTATTGGGCCCTTGGTCCCCGGGTTGGGCCTTGGGTCCCCGGGCACTTAGGTAGAAATTAGGACCCGGGATTCCGGGAACCCAGGCCGAAATGGCACTGGGTCGCCGACAACCCAGGCCTAAAAGAACTTTGGGTGCGTGATATTCACGCGCTCTGTGGTCATTGGAAAATTCAGCCTGGGTATTGGGCCCTTGGTCCCTGGGTTGGGCCTTGGGTCCCCGGGCACTTAGGCAGAAATTAGGACCTGGGATTCCCGGGAACCCAGGCCGAAATGGCACTGGGTCGCCGACAACCCAGGCCTAAAAGAACTTTGGGTGCGTGATATTCACGCGCTCTGTGGTTATTGGAATGTTTATAAAAAGCTCCTTTCAAAACTCGCTTTATGAAAACAGTATCTCTATCGGATAGCATTGTCTGTGGTATGCCATGAACTCTTACCACATTTTTTTTGAACGCTTGCGCTACTTCTTTTACCATGTATGGTTGCTTGAGTGGCACAAAGTGTGCACTCTACTATGGTTAATATCACCTTGTAACCCTTGCTGTTGGGCATTCCTATGATGAAGTCCATTGTTAAGTCAGCAGGGTTTTCTAAGACAACTAAAACATTATCAAGATAGACCTTATCCAAATGTTTCCTAATCCTACTAGGATTCTTGATCTTTCTTGAATTTCTACTTAGACTAGTATTCCTACTTTGACTAAATCTTTCTGTCCTTATCTTATCTCCTCTCCTACAGCTGCTGACCTTCATCTTGCGTTTCCTTCTAGGATTAGGACTTCCATAGGGAGTGTCCTTCCATTCCAAGACTCTCTTTGAGGTGATCATCTTGTTGAAGTCAAACCTGCCATGATGTCCTGCTGCTGCTGGAGTTCTTCATGCCGTCCATGTCCTTCTCCTGCTCGAGATTGTGTCCTGCCAATGCTGGTGTTCTTCCTGGCTTGGATTTCTGCAGTCAATTAGGACAGAGTCAGAACCTGGCCGTGCTTCACTGCATGCTGCATGCAAGCTTGTTGTGCACACATTCTGGCCTGTTGCTGCCTCTCTTGCTGCTTGGCGCCTTGCGCGCATTCACTCATGCTCCCTTTGCCTCCTAAGGTCCTCAACACAAATGTGCTGAACGCAGCTGCCTCACCTGCGGGATGTTCCGGTCGCTCACCGAAGTTCGTCCTGCACACTGCAAAATGCGCCCAATTCCTCTGCTGCACCCACGGGGATGTTCTGGTCTCTCTCAGAAGTTTGTTCCGTGCACTGCCGATTGCACTGAATGCCGCTGCTACACCCACAGGGATCTTCCGGTCCTTCCCGAAAGTTCGTTCTGCCCACTGCCAAACTCATCCGAAGCCTCTGCCGTGCCGGCAGGGATGTTCAGTTGCTACCGGATCTTCATCCCACGTACTGCCAAGTGCAGCCCACGCCGATGTTGCGCCCATGGGAATGTTTCGGTTGCTCCCAGAAGTTCATCCCATGCAAGCTGAACATGCCCGACACCTATACTGTGCCCGCGGGGATTTTCCGGTCGCTCTCGAAAGTTTGTCCCACACACTGCCATACGCACCCCACAATGCTGCTGCGCCTGCAGGGATGTTCTGGTCACTCCCCTGAAGTTTGTCCTGTGCACTGCTGAACGCGGCCAGCGCTTCTGCTGCTCCAGTGGGGATGTTCCAGTCGCTCCCTGAAGTTTGTCCCGTGCACTGCAAAATGCAACTGACACCTCTGCCATGCCCACGGGGATGTTCCAGTGTTCCCCGAAACTTCATCCTGCACACTGGTGAACATGCCTGACACTTCTCCACTCCTGCAGGGATGTTCCGGAAGCTCCCAAAATTTAATCCCACACAATGCCGAATGCCCCTGAAGCTTCTGCCACACCCTGGGGATGTTTGGGTCACTCCTCTAAGCTCTGTCGCGTGCACTGCCGAATACACCTGATGCATCTGCCAGCACACTGATGCATCTGCCGAGCCCGCTGGGATGTTCCGGTCACTCCCGAAAGTTCATCCTGTGCACTGCTAAAAGCACCCGATGCCTCTGTCTCATCTGCGGGGATGTTCAAGTCGCACCCGGAAGTTTGACCCCGCACTGCCCGAACGTGCTGGAAGCCTCTGCCGCACCCAGGGGGATGTTCTCCTAGCTCCCGGAAGTTTATCCACAGCACTGTCAAAGTGCCTAACACCTCCGCCGCACCTGTGGGGATGTTCCGAGTTGCTCCCGAGAAGTTTGTACGCACACTACCCAATGCACCCGAAGCCTCTGCCACACCCATGGGGATGTTCTGGTCAGTCCTGGAAGCTCATCCTGTACACTGCCAAACATGTCGGACACCGCAGCCATGCTCATGGCGATGTCCAAATCACTCCCAGAAGTTTGTCCCACACACTGCCAAATGCGCCTGATGCCTCTGCCAACCCTGCACACTGCCGAGTGTCTCTGATGCTGCTGCCGCCCCTGCAGGAATGTTCTTGGTTGCTCCTGGAAGTTTGTCTCGCACACTGCTGAACGTGCCCTATGCCTCTGTCATGCCCGCATGGATGTTCCGATCGCTGCCTGAATTTCCTTCTGTGCACTGTAGTACGTGCCATCATGTGTGCTGGAAGTTTTGGTTGCTGGGATATTCCGGCCTCACTGGCACATGACGAACTTCCGGGAGCAACTGAAACATCCCCGCAGGTGCAGATGCGATGTTGGGCACGTTTGGCAGTGCACGGGACAAACTTCCGGGAGAAACCAAAAAATCCCCGTGGGCCCAGAAGAGGCATTGGACGCGTTTGGTAGTGCTTGTGACAAACTTCCGGGAGCGACCGGAACATCCCTGTGGATGTGGCAGAGGCTTTAGGTGCATTTGGCAGTGCACGAGATGAACTTCTGGGAGTGACCGGAATATCCCAGCGAGCATGTCTGAGATTCAGACACGTTAGGCAGTGTGCGGGACGAATTTCTAAGAGTGACTAGAACAACCCCTTGGGCGCGCCAGAGGCTTTGGGTGCATTGGCCAGTACATGGGATAAACTTCTGGGAGTAACCGGAGCTTCCTTGTGGTCAAAACAAAGGCATCAGGGTCCTGCTGCTGTGCAAGTGGGAATGTTCCGGTTACTCCCGGAAGTTCATCCTACGCACTACTGAACGTGCACGATGTCTCTGCCACGCCTGCAGGGATGCTCTGTTCACTCTCGGATGTTCATCCCATGTACTGCCGAACATGTCTGCCGCCTCTTCTGAGCCCACTGGGATGATCTGGTCGCTCCTGGAAGTTCACCCCGTGCACTGCACCCGCCGTCTTGCCTTGCCCATGGTGTTGTTCTGGGTGCTCCTTGAAGTTTGTCGTGAGCACTTCCAAATGTTTTTGAAGCTCCTGCCCATGCCCACAGGAATGTTCCGGTCGCTCTCGGAAGTTCATCACGCACACTACTGAACGCGCCTGATGCCTCTGCCGCACCTGCAGGGATGTTCTGGTCGCTTTTGTATGTTCATCCCAAGCACTTCCGAACACGTACGCTGCCTCTACCAAGCCTGCAGGGATGATCCGATCGCTTCCAAAAGTTCATCCTGTGCACGGCAGAATGCACCCACTGCCTTTGCCGCGCATGTGGAGATGTTCTGGTAGTTCCTGGAAGTTCATCCCGGGCACTGCCAAATGTGTCCAATGCCTATGCCGAGCCTCTTGGGATTTTTCTGTTGCTCCCGAAGTTTATCCTGTGCACTGCCCAATGCACCTGAAGCCTCTGCAACGCCAGTGGGGATGTTCCAGTCACTCCTGGAAGTTCGTCCCATGCACTGTAGAGCGCGTCCAATGCTGCTGCTGCGCCCACGTGGATCTTCTGGTCACACCTGGAAGTTCATCCCACGCACTGCTGAATGCATCCAATGCCGCTGCCAGGCCCACAAGGATGTTCCAGTCGCTCTTGGGAGTTTGTCTCATGCATGGCCGAACGTACCTGACATTGCTATTGGACCATGGCAATGTTCTGCTTGCTCACTGCTGCACCCGCAGGGATGTTCCAGAGGTTCTAAGAATTTTGTCCCGGCACTGCCCAATGCACCTGAAGCCTCTGCCACGCTTGGAAGTTCATCATGTGCACTGAAAAACGTGTCCAATGCTGCTGCCACACCTGCAGGGATGTTCCGGTTGCTCTTGGAAGTTCATCCTGTGCACTACCCAATGCCCCACAAGCCTTTACCACACTCATGGGGATGTTCCAGTTGCTCCCAGAAGGCATCGGGCACATTTGGCAGTGCATGGGATGAACTTAGGAGAGTGACCAGAACATCCCTGCAGGCATAGCAGAGGCATGGGGCACATTTGGCAGTGCGCGGGATGAACTTTCGGGTGTGACCAGAACATTCCCAGGGGTGCGGCAGCGGTGTCAGACTCGTGTGGCAGTGTGCAGGACGAACTTCCTGGGGTGACCAAAATATCCCCGCGGGAGCGGAAGAGGCTTCGGACGTGTTGGTCAGTGTGGGGGACTAACTTATGGGAGTGACTGGAACAACCCTGCAGGCACGGCATAGGCGTCGGGCACATTCGGCAATGCTTAGGATGAACTTGTGGGAGCAACCGGAAAATCTCTGCAGGGTTACCAGAGGCATCAACTGCATTAGGCAGTCCGTGGGACAAACTTCCAGAAGCAACCAGAACATTCCCAGTGGGTGAGGCAGTGGCATCCGGCATGTTCGGCAGCGCGTAAGACAAATTTCCTGGAATGACCAGAACATCCCTGCAGGCATGGTAGGGGTTTTGGGCACGTTGTGCAATGCGGGGGACGAACTTCTGAGTGTAACTGGAACATCCCCATGGGCATAGCCGCGGTGTTGAAAATGTTCAGCAGTGCACAGGACGAACTTCCAGCAGCAATGAGAACATCCCAGCAGGCACGACAGAGGCTTGAGGCATGTTTGGCAGTGCATGGGACGAACTTCTGGAAGTGACCGGAGCAAACCCGCGAGTGCAGCAGGGGCATCGGGCACATTCGGCAGTGCATGGAACAAACTTCTGTGAGCGACCAGAACATCCCCGCAGGCACAGCACAGGCGTAAGGTGCGTTAGGCAGTGCACAGGATGAACTTCTGGGAGCAACCAGAACATGCCCGCAAGCACTGCAGTGGCATCGGCCACATTCTTCAGTGTGCGGGATGAACTTCCAGGACTGACTGGAACATCCATGCAGGCACAGCAGATGCTTCGGGTGCATTGGGAAGTGCACAAGATAAATATCCTGGAGTGATCGAAACATTCCTACTGGCACAGCGCCGGCATCGGATACGTTTGGTAGTGCGTGGGACAGGCATTGAGGAGCAACCGGAACATCCCTGCAGGCATGGCAGTGACATCGGACACATTGGGCAGTGCATGGGATGAACTTCCTGGAGCCACCGGAACTCCCCA
>BNST01001592.1:0-46435 GCA_019650275.1 Xylocarpus granatum | reverse complement strand
TGCTGAAGTAAACCCACCAAGATGTCCTCCTGCTGCTTGAGTTCTTCACGTCGTCACTTTCCTTCTCCTACTTGGATTGCTTCATGCGTGTCCTGCCAATGCTGGTCTTCTTCTTGGCTTGGATTTCTGCAGTCACTTAGGAGTGAGTCAGAACCTGGCTGTGCTTCACTGCTTGATGCGTGCAGGCTTGTTGTGCGCACTTGCTTGCTGCCTCTCTTGCTGCCTGGCGTCTTGCGTGCATTTGCTTATGCTCCCTTTGCCTCCTAAGGTCCTCAACACTCTACCACTCCTGCAGGGATGTTCCAGTCACTACCACAAGTTCATCCTGCCCACTGCCAAGCACTCTCAACGCCACAGCTGCGCCTGCGGGGATGTTGCTGTCACTGCTGGAACTTCATCTGGTGCACTGCCAAACATGCTTAACACCTCTGCCGTGAGCACGGGGATGTTCCAGTCACTCCTGAAAGTTCATCCCGCACACTGCCCAATCTGCCCATGGGGATTTTCTGGCCACTCCTTGAAGTTTGTCCAGCACACTGCCCAACATGTCCTATGCCGTTGTTGTGCCAGTGGGGATGTTTTGGTCACTTCCAGATGTTTGTCCTGTGCACTGCCGAATGCGGCCCAGTGCATCTACTGTGCCCACAGGGATGTTCTGGTTGCTGCCGGAAGTTCATCTCGAGCACTACTAAAATGCGTCTGATGCCTCTTTCGAGCCCGTGGAAATTTTCCAGTTGCTCCTAGAAGTTTGTCCCCCACACTACCGAATGTGCCCAATGTCGCTGCCATGCCCACGGGGATGTTCGGGTCACTCCCAAAAGTTCATCCCGTGCACTGCCCAATGTGCTCGAAGCCTGAGATGTGCCCGTTGGGATGTTCTGGTCACTCCTGAAAGTTTGTACTGCACACTGCCGAATGTGCCTGTTGACACTGCCACACCCGTTGGGATGTTCCAGTCGCTCTTAGAAGTTCATCTTATGCACTGTTGAACATTTACAATGCCGCTGCCGCACCCACAGAGATGTCCAGTCACTCTCGGAAGTTCATCCCATGCACTGTCGTACGTACCCCATGTTGAAATAAGGTCGAGTGAGCCGATTGATCAATCTCCAGATTCATACCAGCATCGTGATTGTGTTGCATTGGAGATGAAAAGATTGAGGGTGAAGATGAAAAGCCCAAATAACTCTTTGGCTAATCTATGAGTACCCACATCAAGCCCAAAGCCCATGTCATACTAAACCACTAAAGGACAAAATAACGGCTAGTTTTTTAAAGTTAAAAGATGTGCTTTTGTATGTTGTACCTAGCTGTTAGAAAAGTAAAGTGAGTTTGTACCTAGCCGTTAGGATAGTGTGTATATAAACACAAGATGTGTAAATGTTTAGACAATTGAATAAGAAGTAGAAAACAATTCACTCATCTTCTTCATCTTTCTCTCTTTGGTGAAAGTTCTCTCATTCTCTCATCAAACTTAACATGGTATCAGAGCAGTAAGCTCCTATCATTCTTCTTGTTCTTTATTCTTTTACATTGGTGCTTCAAAGAAAAAAAAATATCCCTCATTCTTTGCCCAAATCTAAATGGCAAATGAGGGACCCTCTTTAGGCACCAACAAATCCAGTGAAGCACCTTCTCAAACCACCATCAACACCTCTACTAGAACCAATTCCATGATAATGGAAGTAGATGCTAACACCTCCCTTAAACTCACCACAATTCTACTAAACAACCACAACTACCCCATATGGGTCAAGGCTGCAACAAATGCTTTGTGTGGTAAAGGTAGATACGGGTTTGTCACAGGAAGGGTTAAGAGACCGTTGGATGATGATGGATTTGAAGAATGGTTCCAGTTGATCCTGGAAGTTCGTCCCATGCACTGCCCAACGCACCCAAAGCCGCTGCCACGCCTGCGGGGATGTTCTGGTCGCTCCCAAAAGTTTGTCCCACGAACTGGCAAACATGCCCAATGCCTCTACCATGCCCACGGGAATGCTATTGTCGCTCCCAGAAATTCATCCCATGAACTACCCAACACACCCGAAGCCTATTCAGTGCCCACAGTGATGTTCCGGTCGCTCTTGGAAGTTCATCCCACACACTGCCAATCATACTAAACACAGCTGTTGTGCCCGTGGGTATGTTCTGGTTGCTCCCAAAAGTTCATCCCGCTCACTGCCGAACTGCTCAAGCTTGTTCCTGCAGTGATGTTCCGGTCGCTGCTGGAAGTTTGTCCTGCACACTGCCAAATGCGCCCGAAGACTCTGCTGTGCCAGCTGGGATGTTTCAGTCGCTCCCAGAAGTTCGTCCCATGCACTGCTGAATGTGCCCAATGCCACTGCTTCTCCCACGGGGATGTTCCGGTCGCTCCCGGAAGGTAATCCCGCTCACTGCTGAATGCTTCTAGCGCCTCTGCCGTGCCCATGGGAATGTTCCAGTCACTACCAGAAATTCATCCGGCACGCTGCCAAACGTGCCTGAAGCTTATTCCGTGCTGCAGGGATGTTCTGGTCTCTCCTGGAAGTTTGTCCTACACACTGCCAAATGCACCAAATGAAGCAGCCATGCCCGCATGGATGTTCTGGTTGCTTCTGAAAGTTCATCCTGCCCACTACCAGACGGGCCCAATGCCTCTGCCACACCTGCAGGGATGTTCCGGTCGCTCCCAAAAGTTCATCCCGAGTACTGCCGAACACATACAATGCCTCTACCGAGCCTGCAGGGATTTTCTGTATGCTCCCGAAAGATCATCCCATGCACTGCAAAACACGCTGAATGCCGCTGCCGTATCCGTGTGGATGTTCCGGTCACTCCCGGAAGTTCGTCCCATGCACTGCAGAACATGTCAAACTTCGCTGCCACGCCTGTGAGGATGTTCTGGTCACTCCTGGAAGTGCGCACAACCAGCATGCACACAGCAAGCAGTGAAGCACGGCCAGGTTCTGACTCAGTCCTAATCAATGGCAGAAATGAAAGCCAAAGAAAGAAGACCAGCATTGGCAGGACATGCATGAAGCAGTCCAAGCAGGAGAAGGAGAGTGACGGCGTGAAGAACTCTAGCAGCAGCAGGACGTCTTGGCAGGATTACCTTGGCAAGATGACCACGCCAAAGAGAAGTCTTGGAGAGGAAGGATGCCACAGCAAGAAGTCTAATTCAAGAAGGAAACGACAAAGAAGAAGTCAGCAGCTGTAGGAAGAAAATAAGATAAAGACAGAAGGGCTTAGTCAAAGTAGGAATTCTAGTCTAAGTAGGAATTCAAAGAAAGACCAAGAATCCTAGTAGGATTAGGAAACAAAGGATAAGGTCTATCTTGATAATGTTTTATTTGACTTAGAAAAGCTTGTTGACATAGGAAAACATATCCTAAGTGGATAAGGAACCTAAGTACTAGTTAAATTAGGATAAGGCTGTCTTAGGACTATAAATACAGCCCATTATTTGAGAGGAGGGGATATGCTCCGAATTTTGTATATTTTGTCATTCATTAATCAAGAATCAAGGTTAGCATTCTTGCTTCTATTCTTGTTTATATTTCGGTTATCTTTTAAGAGTTTTCTTAAGATAACTTGGGCTTAAGTCAAGGTGAAGAGTTGTCTTCCTTGCTTAAGAGCTAAGGTTGAAGTCAAGAGTTGTCTTCTTCAACCAAGGCAAGTTGTGATAGGTTTAAGAGTTGTCTTGCCTATCCAACATATCCTTATATCTATTAGTTAACTCGAAGGACAGCTTAGGGGACGTAAATATAAGAAAAGAACTCAAGAATCAAATGGGACAGCAAGTTAGGAAGGATTCCAGTAGGCGTGCTGACCCCTAAGGTGTAGAAAAGTTGTGAAAAAAAATCAGGACCCCAACACGAACGCGCTTGATGCCCAGCAGGGATGTTCTGGTCACTCCTAAAAGTTCATCCTGCACACTGCTGAATGCGCCCGATGCCTCTGCTGCATCTGCAGGGATTTTCCGATCGCTCTCGGAAGTTTGTCCTGCACACTTCCCAACTTGCCTGAATCCTCAGACGTGGCTGCAGGGATGTTCTGGTTGCTACCGAATTTCATCCCGTGCACTGCCTAATGTGTATGATGCCTCAGATGGGCCAACAGGGATTTTCCAGTCGCTGCCGAAAGTTCATCTTGTGCCCTGCCCAACTCACCCAAAGCCTCGGACATGCTGCGGGGATTTTTTGGTCACTACCAAATGTTCATCCCATACACTGTCAATTGTGTCTGACACCTAACGCACCCGTGGGGATATTCTGGTCACTACAAGAAGTTCATCCCTTGTGCTGTCAAATGTGTCCAACATGTCTGACGTGCCCGCAGGGATGTTCCGGTTGCTACTGAAAGTTCATCCTGTGCAGTACTAAACGTGTCTAACGGTGCTACCGTTCCCGCGGGGATGTTTGGATTGCTCCTGAAAGTTCATCCTGTGCACTGCCTAACATACCAAACACCTCAGCCGTGCCCACTTGGATGTTTCACTCACTCCCAGAAGTTCATCCCTTGCACTGTCAAACTTGCTCGCTGCTGCTTTTGTGCCCTCGGTATGTTCCGATTGCTCCCGGAACTTCATCCTGCGCACTGCCAAACATGCATGATGCAGCTGCCGCACCCGTAGGGATGTTCCAGTCACTCCCAAAACTTCATCTCGTGCACTGCTGAACGCGCCGAATGCTGCTGCCGTGTGCATGGGAATGTTCTGGTCTCTCCCAGAAGTTCATCCTGTGCATTGAAGGTCATGCTCGATGCCTGTGCCTTGCCAGCAGAGATGTTTCGGTCGCTCCCGGAAGTTTGTCCCGTGCACTGCCGAATGCAGCCAATGCCTCTGCCGTGCCCTCAGGGATGTTTCAGTCACTCAAGGAAGTTCATCCCGTGCACTGCTGAATGTGCCCAATGCCTCTGTTGCACCCACGATGATGTTCAGTCGGTCTCAGAAGTTTGTACTGCACACTGCCCAATGTGCCTGAAACCTCTGCCACACCAATGGTGACATTCCACTCACTCCCGGAAGTTTGTCCCGCACACGCTCCTGGAAGTTTGTCCCACGTACAGCCGAATGTGCCCAACACCTCCTCTACGCCTGCAGGGATCTTCCGGTCACTACCAAAAGTTTGTCTTGACCAGTGCCGAACATATTCAACACCCCTGTTGAGCACGCGAGGATATTCTGGTGACTCCTAGAAGTTCATCTAATGCACTGCCTAACCTGTCCAAATCCTCTACCATGCCCGCGGGGAGGTTCCAATTGCTCCTGGAAGTTCATCAGGTGCAATGCCAAGCGCGCCCGACGCCTTTACCGTGCCTGCGGGGATGTTTGGGTAGCTCTCGGAAGTTTGTCCAGCGCACTGCTGAAAGTGCCTGATGCTGCTAACATGCCTCAGGGCATGCTCCGGTCGCTCTCGGAAGTTTGTCCCATGCACTGCCAAATGCAACTGAAGCCTCTGCTGCATTGGCGGGGATGTTCTTGTCAGCCCTAGAAGTTCATCTCGGTCACTGCCAAACATGCCCGATGCCGCTGCCACGCTCACGAGGATGCTCTGGTCGCTCCTAGAAGTTTGTCCTGTACACTGCTGAATGCACTCGACGCCTCTGCCGTACCCGTGGGGATGTTCCATCGCTCCTGGAAGTTCATCCTGCACACTGCCCAATGCACTTGATTTCCCTGCTGTGCCAGCAGGGATGTTCCGGTTGCTCCCAGAAGTTCATCCCGCTCACTGCCAAACATGCCCAATGCCTCTTCTGCACCCGTAAGAATTTTTTGATCGCTCAAGGAAGTTTGTCCCATGAACAGTTCAAAACACCCGAAGCCTCTGTGCCCACGGGGATGTTTGGGTCACTCCCGAAAGATCGTCCAACGCACTGCTGAACGCAGCCTACACCTCTATCTCACCCGCGGGAATGTTCTAGTCACTTCCAGAAGTTTGCCTCGCGCACTGCTGAACTGTTGAGGACCTTAGGAGGCAAAGGGAGCATGAACAAATGCCCACGAGGCACCAAGCAACAAGAGAGGCAGCAACAGGCAAGAAAGTGCGCGCAACTAGCATGCACGCGGCATGCAGTGAAGCACACCCAGGTTCTGACTTTGTCCTAATTGACCATGGAAACCCAAGCCAAGATGGACACCAGCATTGGCAGGATATGCATGATGCAATCTGAGTAGGAGAAGGACATGACGGCATGAAGAACTCCAGCAGCAGCAGGACGTCATGGCAGGTTTGACTTCAACAAGATGATCATGTCAAAGAGAGTCTTGGAATGAAAGGACATGCCATATGGAAGTCCTAATCCTAGAAGGAAATGACAAGATGAAGGTCAACAGCTGTAACAGAGGAGATAAGATAAGGACAGAAAGATTCAGTCAAAGTCGGAATTCTAGTCTAAGTAGAAATTCAAGAAAGACCAATAATCCTAGTAGGATTAGGAAACATTGGAATAAGGTCTATCTTGATAATGCTTTAGTTGACTTAGAAAAACATATCCTAAGTGGATAAGGAACCTAAGTACTAGTCGAATTAGGATAAGGCTGTCTAACACTATAAATACAACCCATTATTTGTGAGCAGAAAGATATGCTCCGAATTTGTATTCTTTTCACTCATTAATCAAGAATCAAGGTTAGCATTCTTGTTTCGATTCTTGTTTATATTTTGGTTATCTTTTAAGAGTTGTCTTGAGATAACTTGGGCTTAAGACAAGGTGAAGAGTTGTCTTCCTTGCTTAAGAGCTTAGGTTGAAGTTAAGAGTTATCTTCTTCAACCAAGGCAAGTTGTGATAGGTTTCAAGAGTTGTCTTGCCTATCCAACATATACTGTGCACTGTTCAATGTGCCCAAAGCCTCTGCCACACCAGTGGGGATGTTTTGGTTGCTCCTGGAAGTTCGTCCCAGCACGGGCAAATGCGCCCGATGCCTCTGTTGAGCCCCCTGGGATTTTCTGGTCACTCCTCGAAGCTCGTCCTGCACACTGCCAAACGCATCCTACACCTCTGCCACGCCGGCAGGGATGTTCCAATTGCTCCCAGAAGATCGTCCTGCATACTGTTCAATGCACCCAAACCCTCTGCTGCACCCACGGGGATGTTCCAGTTGCTCTAGGAAGTTCGTCTCGTGCACTGCCGAACGTGCCTGACACCACTGTCATGCCTTTGGGGGTGTTACAGTTGCTCCCCAGACGTTCGTCCCACGCACTTCCGAATTGTTGTTGCCCCGATTTTTTTCCCAACTTTTCTACACCTTAGGGGTCAGCGCGCCTACTAAAAACCTTCCTAACTTGCTGTCCTCATTTGATTCTTGATTTCTTTTCTTGGGTTTTTGTCCCCTAAGCTATCCTTCGGGATTAACTAATATATAAAGGATATGTTGGATAGGCAAGACAACTCTTAAACCTATCACAACTTGCCTTGGTTGAAGAAGACAACTCTTAACTTCAACCTTAGCTCTTAAGCAAGGAAGACAACTCTTCACCTTGTCTTAAGCCCAATTATCTCAAGACAACTCTTAAAAGATAACCAAAATATAAACAAGAATGAAAGCAAGAATGCTAACCTTGATTCTTGATTAATGAATGAGAAATATACAAAATTCGGAGCATATCTCCCTGCTCACAAATAATGGGTTGTATTTATAGTATTAGACAGCCTTATCCTAATTCAACTAGTACTTAAGTTCCTTATCCACTTAGGATATGTTTTCCTAAGACAACTAAAACCTTATCAAGATAGACTTATCCAACTGTTTCCTAATTCTACTAGGATTTTGGTCTTTCTTGAATTTCTACCTAGACTAGAATTCCTACCTTATCTTGTATTCTACAGCGGCTGGACTTCCTTTTGGCTTATCCTTCTAGGACTAGGACTCTCAATGCGTATCCTTCTGCCCTTAGAATTCTTCTTGTTGTGACTATCCTATTGCTACTGGAATTCATTATGCGTGTCCTGCTGCCGATAGAACCCTTCTTGGCATGGATGTCCTGCTGCTGCTGGAACTCTGCTTAGCATAGATGTCCTGCAGTTCATGGAACATCCCAGCGGGCATGGCAAAGGCATCAGGCGCATTCAGCAGTGCATGGGATGAACTTCTGGGAGCAGCCGGAACATCCCGACAGGTGCAGCAGCTGCGTGGGGTGCATTTGGGAGTGCATGGGATGAACTTTTGGCAGTGATTGGAACATCCCAGCAGGCATGGCAGCGGGTCTGGCGCAGTTGGCAGTGGCGTTAAAAACTTCTGGGAGCAACCAGTACATCCCCGTGGCTGTGGCAGATGCGTCGTGTACACTCGTTAGTGTGCAGGATGAACTTCTGGGAAAAACTGGAACATTCCTACAGGTGTTGAATAGGCTTTAGGCATGTTGTTTAGTGCATGGTTTGAATTTTCCGGGAGTGACCAAAACATCCCAACGGGCGTGGCAGAGGCGTCGGGCACATTTGGCAATGCACGGGACAAACTTCTAGGAGTGACCAGAACATCCCCTTGAGTGCGTCGGAGGCTTTGGGCACATTCAGCAATGTGAGGCAGAGGCTTCGGGCATGTTGGTCAGTGCACGGGATGATCTTCCGAAGTGACCTGAACATCCCTGCAGGCATGACAGCGGCTTTGGGTGCATTCGGCAGTGCATGGGATGAATTTCTGGGAGTGATCGGAACATCCCCAGCAGAGGCTTCGGGGGCGTTGGTCATTGCACGGGACGAACTTCCGGAAGCAACCGGAACATCCCCACAGGCACAGCAGTTGCGTGGGGCGCATTTAGGAGTTCATGGGATGAACTTCCAGCAGTGACCGGAACATCCCAGCAGGCACGGCAGCGGGGCTGGCACATTTGGCAGTGGCGTTAAAAACTTCTGGGAGCAACCAGTACATCCTCGTGGCTGCGGCGGATGCGTGGTGTACATTTGTCAGTGTGCAGGATGAACTTCTGGGAAAAACTGGAACATCCCTGTGGGCGCAGTAGAGGCATCAGATGTGATTGGCACATAGGATGAACTACCAGGAGTGAACAAAACATCCCAATGGACTCCTGAACATGCCCAAAGCCTCTTGCGTGCCAGCAAGGATGTTCCAGTCGCTCCACAAAGTCCATTGGGCGCACTCCTGAACATGCTCGAAGCCTCTTGCACACCAGCAAGGATGTTCCAGACGCTCCAAGAAGTTTGTTGTGAGCACTGTTGAACACGTCCAAAACCTCTCCTGAGCCCGCGGTGATTTTCCAGTCACTCCTGGAAGTTCGTCCCGCGCACTGCTTAATGCACCGGAAGCTTCTGCCGTGCCCAGGGGGATGTTCTAGTAGTTCCCAGAAGTTCATCCGGTACACTGCCAAATGCACCCAATAGCTCTACCGTGCTTGCGGGATATTCTGTTATCTCCCAGAAGTTTGTCCCATGCACTGCCGAAGGCATCCGATGCCGCGTCCGCGGCCGCAGCGATCTTCCAGCTGCTTCCGGAAGTTTGTCTTGGGAACTGCTGAATGCGCCTGACACCTCTGCCGTTCCCGTGGGGATAGTCTGGTTGCTCCAGGAAGTTCATCTCGTGCACTGCAAAATGCGCTCAAAGCCTCTGCCGCACATGCGGGGATGTTCCGGTTGCTCACAGAAGTTCATCCCGTGCACTGCCAAATGTGTCCGATGCCGGTGCTGCACATGCGGTGATGTTCCAGTCGCTCCTGGAAGTTCATCCCATGCACTGCCCAAAGTGCTGAAAGCCTCTGCCGCACCAGGGGGATCTTCTGGTTGCTCTCAGTAGTCTGTCCTGTGCACTGCTAAATGCGGTTGATGACTCTTTCGTGCCCACAGGGATCTTCCAATCACTCCTGGAAGTTCAACTTGTGCACTTCTAAATGCGCCCGACACAGCTGCAGTTCCTGCAGAGATGTTCTGGTCGCTCCCCGAAGTTCCTCCCGTGCACTGTCAAACTGTTGAGGACCTTAGGAGGCAAAGGGAGCATGAGCGAATGCGCGCAAGGCTCCAGGCAGCAAGAGAGGCAGAAACAGGCCAGAATGTGCACACAACAAACCTTCACACAGCAAGCAGTGAAGCACAGACAGGCTCTGACTGAGTCCTAATCAATTGCGGAAACCCAAGCCAAGAAGAAGACCAGCATGGGCAGGACATGCATGAAGCAATCCAAGCAGGAGAAGGAGAGTGATGGCATAAAGAACTACAACAGCAGCAGGACGTCTTGGCAGGTTTACTTCAGCAAGATGACCACTCCAAAGAGAAGTCCCAAAGAGGAAGGACACAGCATAGCAGAAGTTCTGATCTAAGAAGGAAACAACAAGAAGAAGTTCAGCAGCTGTAGGAGAGAAGATACGATAAGGACAGAAAGACTTAGTCAAAATAGGAATTCTAGTCTTAGTAGGAATTCAAGAAAGACCAAGAATCCTAGTGGGATTAGGAAACATGGGATAAGGTCTATCTTGATAATGTTTTAGTTGACTTAGAATACCTTGTTGACTTAGGAAAACATATTCTAAGTGGATAAGGAACCTAAGTACTAGTTGAATTAGGATAAGGCTGTCTTAGGACTATAAATACAGCCCATTATTTGAGAGGAGGGGATATGCTCCGAATTTGTATGTTGTCATTCATTAATCAAGAATCAAGGTTAGCATTCTTGCTTCTATTCTTGTTTATATTTCGGTTATCTTTTAAGAGTTTTCTTAAGATAACTTGGGCTTAAATCAAGGTGAAGAGTTGTCTTCCTTGCTTAAGAGCTAAGGTTGAAGTCAAGAGTTATCTTCTTCAACCAAGGCAAGTTGTGATAGGTTTCAGAGTTGTCTTGCCTATCCAACATATCCTTATATCTATTAGTTAACTCGAAGGAGAGCTTAGGGGACGTAAATATAAGAAAAGTACTCAAGAATCAAATGGGACAGCAAGTTAGGAAGGATTTCAGTAGGAAGGACAGCAAGAGATAAGGTGTAGAAAAGTTGGGGAAAAAATTCGGGACCCCAACATGAATGCACCCAACCCCTCTACTACACCCACGGGATGCTCTGATTTGTGCACTGCCAAACATGTCTAAAGCCTCTGCTGCATCTGTAGGGATGTTCTGGCTGCCCTCGGAAGTTCGTCTCACACACTGTCGAACATGTCCGATGTCGTTGTCATGCCCGCGGTGATGTTCCATGTGCTCTCAGAAGTTCAGTTCGTGCACTGCAAAACGCGCCCAACACCTCTGCCGAGCCCGCTTGGATTTTCCTGTTGCTCCCAGAAGTTCGTCCTGCGTACTGCCAAACGCGCTCAATGCCTTTGCTGTGCACAAGTTTGGCAGTGCATGGGACGAACTTGAAGGAGCGACCGGAACATCCCCAAGGGTGCATTGGGCAGTGCATGGGGTTGTTCAGGTCACTCCCTTAAGTTCATCTTGTACACTGCTGATCGTGCCCAATGCCTCTACCATGTTTGTAAGGATGTTCCGGTTGATCCCAGAAGTTTGTCCCGCATACTGCCAGATGCACCTGATGCTGGTGCTGCACTCATGGGGATGTTCCGGTTGATCCCAGAAGTTTGTCCCACATACTGCCAGATGCACCTGATGCTGGTGCTGCACTCATGGGGATGTTCCGGTTGCTCCCCGAAGTTCATCGCGTGCACTGCCAAATGTGCCCAATGCCTCTGCTGCACCTGTGGGGATGCTTTGGTCACTCCTAGAGTTCATCCCGCACACTGCCCAATGCGTCCAATGCCTCTACAGTGCCAGCAGGGATGTTCTTGTTGCTCCGGGAAGCTCGTCCGGTGCACTGCTGATTGTGCCTGATGCTCCTGCCATACCCATGGGGTTTTTCTAGTCACTCCACGAAGTTCATTCCGTACACTGCCTCTTTCGCACCTGACATCTCTGTCGCACCTGCGGGGATGTTCTGGTAGCTCCCAGAAGTTCTTCCTGTGCACTGCCCAACACTTCTGGCACCTCCGCCACAGCTGCGGTGATGTTCTGGTTGTTCCTAGAAGTTTGTTTCCCGCTTTGCATCACATGCTTGAAGCCTCTTCCACTCCCGTGGGGATGTTCTAGTCACTCTAGAAAGTTTGTCTAGGACACTGCTGAAAGTGTCTGATGCCGCCGTGCCCCCGGGAAAGTTTAGTTCAGTCCCAGAAGTTTGTCTCGCTCACTGCCTAAAGCACCCCACGCCTCTGCCGTGCCCACAAGGATGTTCCAGTTACTCCCAGAAGTTTGTTCCATGCACTGAAAAACACATCAGACGCCTCTGCCGTGCCCTAGAGGATGTTCTGGTCACTACCGGAAGTTCATCCCGTGCACTGTCCCAAGTGTCCGAAGACTCTGCCATGCCTGCAGGGAAGTTCCGGTTGCTCCTGTAAGTTCATCCCGTGCATTGTCCAACGTACCTGACGGCCACTACTGGGCCCACAGGGATGTTCCAGTCACTCCCGAAAGTTCATCCCGTGCACTACCAAATGCACTTGATGCCTCTTCATGCTTGCGGGGATGTCCGGTTGCTCCCGGAAGTTTGTCCTGAGCACTACCGAACGCCCCTGACACCTCTACTGAGCATGCAGGGAATTTTTGGTTGCTCCCAGAAGTTCATCGTGTGCACTGCCAAATGCGCCTGATGGTGCTGCCAAGCCCGCGGGCATGTTCCGGTCGGTCTTGGAAATTCATCATGTGCACTACCGAATGAACCCAATGCCTCTACTGTACGTACTTGAAGGGATGTTCGGGTTTCTCTCGAAAGTTTGTCCCATGCACTACCGAATGTGCTTGGTGCCGCTGCCGCACCCACGGGGTTTGATATGCCTCAAGGATCTTAATGGTGAATCAAGATCTAATGGGTATATTTTTTTTTAGGGTTTTGTGGATGGAAAGAGGTGTTGGTATATAGTATAGTTGTTGGGTAGATGAAAATTCATAATTGGAGTAAGTTAATGGTCTGTAGGGGTGTTTTAAGAAAGCGGAAGGGTTAGATGAAAACTAGTTAATCAAGTTTGATAAGATCAAATCGCCACAAACAAGATTACTAGGTTGATTCGCCACACTCTAAAATAGAAAGAAGGAAGAGTGATAAGAATCGATAGATAATTTGCCACTAAATAAGGAATTTGTTTAGATAAGAATTTGGATGCAACGAAGCAAAATTCCGCTTATTCCTCAAAACTGTTTAATTACAAGCACTAATGCCGTATTTATAGTAATGACAGCCTTTCCATGTCTAACTTATACTAAAACGCCTAATTCAACTATGATAAGGATTCCTAAGTAAATAAGGACTACTAAGTCATATTTCTATGAAGATAAGCCTAATATATCGGGTTCCTAATCCTACTTAAAATCTTACATGTAAAACCCTACTTGATCTCAAACTCCTTGCCTAGTGATATTTTCTGCTGCTGTTGGAATTCTTCTTGGCATGGATATCCTTTGTTAATGAGGATTAATCTTTCTTGGATGGCAGTGACTTCATTTTCATGATTGAGCACATCAGGGTTGTTCCAGTTGCTCTTGGAAGTTCATCTCATGCACTGCCAAGCGTGTCCGACACCTCTGCTGTGCCCATGCGAATGTTTCTGTCACTCTTGGAAGTTCGTCCCATGGACTGCCCAGTGTGCCTAATGCCTCTACTGCACCAGCAGGGATGTTCGGTCACTCCTGAAAGTTCATCCCGCGCACTGCCAAACTATTGGGGTCCCAATTTTTCCCCAACTTTTCTACACCTTAGGGGTCAGCACGCCTACTAGAATCCTTCCTAACTTGCTGTCCCATTTGATTCTTGAGTTCTTTTCTTATTTTGTATCCCTTAACTGTCCTTTGAGTTAACTAATATATACAAGGATATGTTGGATAGGCAAGACAACTCTTAAACCTATCACAACTTGCCTTGGTTTAAAAAGACAACTCTTAACCTTAACTTAAGCCCAAGTTATCTCAAGACAACTCTTAAAAGATAACCAAAAATATAAACAAGGATGTGAGTAAGAATACTTACCTTTGATTCTTGGTTAATTAATGAGAAAATAACAAAATTCGTAGCTTATGTCCTCCTCACAAATAATGGGCTGTATTTATAGTCCTAAGATAGCCTTATCCTAATTTAACTAGTACGTAGGTTCCTTATCCATTTAGGATATGTTTTCCTAAGTCAACAAGCTTTTCTAAGTCAAATAAAACATTATCAAGATAGACCTAATCCTACTAGGATTCTTGGTCTTTCTTGAATTCCTACTTAGACTAGAATTCCTACTTTATCTTGTTTTCTACTGCAGCTGGACTTCCTCTTGGCTTATCCTTCTAGGACTAGGACTCTCAATAAGTATCCTTCTGCCCTTAGAATTCTTCTTGTCACGACTATCCTATTGCTACTGGATTTCATCATGCATGTTCTACTGCTAATAGAACTCTTCTTGGCATAGATGTCCTGCTGCAGCTGGAATTCTCCTTGGCATGGATATCCTGCTGCTGCTGGAACTCTGCTTGGCGTAGATGTCCTTCATTAATTAGGATTAAGTCAAATACTGGTTGGCCTTCACTGCTGGGCTGCATACTTTCTGTTGCCATTCTTGTTATGCACATTTTCTGGCCCATGCTTTCCTTTGTTGCCCCATTTTTTGCTCATTGCCTTTCCTGCATACTTAGGTTCTCAACACAAACATGCTTGATGCCTTTTCACTGCCTGTGGAGATTTTTCGGTCACTTCCGGAAATTCATCCTGCACACTGCCAAACGCACCTATAGCCTCTACCGCACCCATGGGGATGTTCTGGTCGATCCCAGAAGTTCCTCCCATGCACTGCTCAATGCACCTGAAGCTTCTGCTGTGTCCGCGGGAATGTTCAGTTGCTACAGGAAGTTCATCCCGCACACTGCCGAACGTGTCTGATACCTCTGCTGCGCTGTTGAGAACCTAAGTATGCAGGAAATGCAACAGGCAGAAAATGAGGACCTTAGGAGGCAAAGGGAGCATGAGAGAATGCATGCAAGGTGCCAGGCAGCAAGAGAGGCAGCAATAGGCAAGCAAATGTGCACAACAAGCATCGCAACAGCAAGTGTGCAGCCCAGCAATGAAAGCCTGGCTAGTGTTTGACTTAATCCTAATCAATGAAGGACATTGCTGCCAACAGGAGTTCCAGCAGAAGAAGGACAATCACATCAAGAAGAACTCCAGCAGCAGCAGCACGTCCATGTTAAGAACAGTTCCAGCAGAGAAGGACATAAACAGCATGAAGAACTCCAGCAGCAGCAGGTCGTCTTGGCAGGTTTACTTCAGCAAGAGGACCATGCCAAAGAGAAGTCTTGGAGAGGAAGGACACCACAACAGAATTTCTAATCCAAGAAGGAAATGGCGAGAAGAAGTTCAGCAGCTGTAGGAGAGAAGATAAGATAAGGACAGAAAGACTTAGTCAAAGTAGGAAATCTTGTCTTAGTAGGAATTCTTCAATCAAGGCAAGTTGTGATAGGTTTAAGAGTTGTCTTGCCAATCACACATATCCTTATATATATTAGTTAACCCAAAGGACAGCTTAGGGAACATAAATATAAGAAAAGAACTCAAGAATCAAACGGGACAGCGAGTTAGGAAGTATTCCAGTAGGTGTGCTGACCCTTAAGGTGTAGAAAAGTTGGGGAAAAAAAATTAGGACCCCAACATGTGCCTGCAGGAATGTTCTGGTCGCTCCTGGATGTTTGTCCAATGCACCGCTGAATGCGTCTGACACCTTTGCCACGCCTGCAGGGATGTTTTGGTCACTCTCAAAAGTTCATCCTGTGCACTGCCCAATGTGCCTGATGCCTCTGCTGCACCAGTGGGGATGCTCCAGTCACTCCTGGAAGTTCATTGCGTGCACTGCCAAACACGCTCAATGCCTCTGTCCCACCTGTGGAGATGTTCCAGTCACTCCCGGAAGTTTGCCCCATGCACTGCCCAACACGCATGAAGCCTCTGCCATGCCCGTAGAGATGATCTGGTTGCTCCCAGAAGTTCGTCCTACATACTGCTCAACATGCCTGATGCCGCTGCTGCAACTGTGGGGATGTTTTGGTCGCTCCTGGAAGTTCATTCCGTGCACTGCCAAATGCGTCCAAAGCCTCTGCCGTGCCCACGACAATGTTCTGCTCGCTCCTAAAGTTCATCCCGTTCAAAGCCCAACGCGCCCGAAGGCTTTGCCGTGCCTGCAGGGATGCTCCTGTCACCCCTGAAGTTCATCCCATGCACTGCCGAACGCACCTGATGCCACTGTCATGCTCGCGGGGATGTTTCGGTCGCTCCCAAAAGTTCGTCCTGCACACCGCCAAATGTGCCCAAAGCCTCTGCAGTGCCCGTGGAGATGATCGGGCTTTCTTGGAAGTTTGTCACGCGTGCTACCTAATGCGCCCAATACCTCTGCCATGCCTGCAGGGATATTCAAGTTGCTCCCTGAAGTTTGTCCTGCACACTGTCCAATGCACCCGAATACTCTGCCATGCCTGCAGGGATGTGCTGGTCACCCCAAGAAGTTTGTCCCACACACTGCCCAACACACCTGACACCATTGCTGTGCCAGCGGGGATGTTTCAGTCGCTCCTGGAAGTTCGTTCCGCGCACTGCCAAAGGTGTCCATGCCGCTGCCTCGTCTGTTGGGATGTTTGGGTCACTCCTAGAAGTTCGTTCAATGTACTGCCAAATGCGCCTGATGCCACTGCAGCACCTGCGGGGATGTTCCTGTAGCTCCCATAAATTAGTCCTGCACACTGCCATATGCGTGCGACACCTCTGCCGAGCCCGTGCGGATTTTCTTGTTGCTCCCCGAAGTTCCTCCCATGAACTGCCGAATTGTTGAGGACTTAGGAGGCAAAGGGAGCATAAGTGGATGCGAGAGAGGCGCCAAGGATTAAGAGAGGCAGCAACAGGCAAGAAAGTGCGCGCAACAAGCTTGCAAGCAGCAGGCAGTGAGGCGTGGCCAGGTTCTAACTTAGTACTAATTGACCATGGACATCCAAGCCAAGAAGGACTCCAGCATTGGTAGGATATGCATGGTGCAATCCGAGCAGGAGAAGGAAATGAATGGCATGCAGAACTCCAACAGCAACAGGACATTATGACAAGTTTAGCTTCAACACGATGATCATGTCAAGGAAAAGTCTAGGAATGGAAGGACACGCTATATGGAAGTCCTAATCCTTGAAGGAAAACAGCAAGATGAAAGTCAGCAGCTGTAGGAGAGGAGATAAGATAAGGAAAGAAAGGTTTTGTCAAAGTAGGAATTCTAGTCTAAGTAGAAATTCAAGAAAGACCAAGAATCCTAGTAGGCTTAGGAAAATTGGGATATCTTGATAAAGTTTTAGTTGCCTTAGAAAATCTTGTTGACATAGAAAAACATATCCTAAGTGGATAAGGAACTTAAGTACTAGTTGAATTAGGATAAGGCTGTCTAATACTATAAATACAACCCATTATTTGTCAGCAGAAAGATACGCTCCGAATTTGTATTCTTTTCATTCATGAATCAAGACTCAAGGTTAGCATTCTTACTTCTATACTTGTTCATAATTTGATTATCTTTTAAGAGTTGTCTTGAGATAACTTGGGCTTAGGTCAAGGTGAAGAGTTGTCTTCCTTTCTTAAGAGCTAAGATTTGAAGTCAAGAGTTGTCTTCTTCAACCAAGGTAAGTTGTGATAGGCTTAAGAGTTGTCTTGCCTATCCAACATATCTTTTATTCCTTAGGTAATCCCAAAGGAAAGCTTAGGGGACATAAATCTAAGAAAAGAACTCAAGAATAAAACGGCACAGCAAGTTAGGAGAGGTTTTAGTAGGCGTGCTTACCCCTAAGGTGTAGAAAAGTTGGGACAAGAAATTGAGACCCCAAAAAATTGGTGCTCTCGTTGAGAGATCAGCACAGACACCAGTCAATTGAAAGGCATCATGATTACCATGTCATCTAGGTAGCATTCACTCGCACCACAAGAACAAATCGGGGAAGACTTCTCAGTCACTAACCGCGGAAGGATTCTTGCCTTGGAGATACACCTAAATGTGATCAATGACCAGGTAGGTGATATCAGACACTAACTATCATCTATTATTCATTCTCTTGAACAATTAAGAGGAGATACACCTCAAGTGGCCGAAAAACAAGGCCAAATCGAATAGGGCAGAAACAGCCACCTACCACAAACGTTTAGGAGGCTTCAATCAGAAATTACACGGCACCAAGTGCATGAGGACTAATCTGACCAGGAGCAAATCCCTCTCAAGAAAGGGGGAAAAGGCTCATGAGTTTGGGAAGAAGGAGGGAGACTTCACCAAACGAACACCTGCCCATGGTCGTTACAATGATTATAGTGATGATGAGGAGGTGCTGGACAGAAGGCCCGCATCATGGCAACCAAGAAGGGTGCAGAATCACCCTAAGGCAGAACCATGGTGCACCACAAGGAGGGAGGATTGGCACTACGACAGCCCAAGCCATTACACACGACCAAAGGTAAAAATCAAATTCCCTACCTTTGAGAAGGGAGATCCAACCGAATGGATCTCCAAGGCTGAATTTTACTTTGAGAAACAAGGTGTTAAGAGAGGTGAAAGGGTTGATTTTGCATACTATCACCTATGTGGGAGAGCCAACCAATGGCGGCGTTGGCTTAAGGCCACCTATGGCTGTGAAGGTAGAAGGATAGGCTGGACAAGGTTCACACAAGAGTTAGTGAACAGATTTGGCCCATCTAGCATGACAAACTACGAGGGACAGCTTGACAAGATTAGGCAAGAGGGATCTCTAGAAAGTTACCTTGTACATTGGCTAAGCCGAGAAGTAAAGATGAGGGATCCAAACTCTCTCACTCAGTGCATTTGGTTGGCAAGACTCATCAACGATGGGAGAAGCATCACCCACAGCACAACCAAGGTCATCAAACCCTCGGACAAATTAGGTAAAGCATCCTCATAAAGTAAGACAGTGCCCTGAAAACAAAGGACCCTCTCAAACAATCCATCGAAGAAATCAACAGGAGAATCAAAAGAGGCCTATGTTTTAGGTGCAATGATAAATGGCAAGTTGGCTACAACTGCAAAAAAGGGCTGTTCAACATCACTGAAGTGGTGAGTGATAAAGAACATGAGGAAAGCAGCAAGGAAGAACAAGAAAGCCGCATGGACAGCGAGGAGGAAGCAGAGGCAGAACATTTCCCTAGATCATGCGGAAGAAGGCGAAATCAACTTGCATGCAGTAGGGGCAACCACCAAGCCTACTGCCATGAGGTTGTTTGCAACTATTAATGGGAAGAACATTTTGGTGTTGATAGATAGTGGAGCTACCCATAACTTCATCAACACAAAATTGGTCAAAACACTTCCAGCTATGTCCGAAAAGGATTGCACCCTTTGAGGTAAGAGTGGCAAGCAGACAGAAGCTCAAGTGTGCACAAGTTATCCAGGAAGTAGCAATGCAGATTCAAGGAGTCAAAATAGAGGCGGAACTGCATGTGTTAGCCTTGGTAGGCCTTGATGTGGTTTTAGGCAATGTGTGGCTCAAAACCATAGGCAAGATAATGTTTGACTACGAATCCATGGCCATGCTCTTCCAATGGAAGGGAAAGGACTTCACATGGAAGGCATCCACCACCAATGCAGCGCATCATTGTGAGGTAAGTACCCTTGAACAACTATACAGAAAAAGGGCACAATGTTTTGTGGTTCTCTTGGCCACAAAAGAGGAAAACACAGCCAAACATCATGAAGGATAGAACACACACGAAGACATACCACTGACAGTAAGGAACCTACTGGAGCAGTTTGGAGATGTCTTAGGAGAGCCACAAGGGCTACCACCCTCAAGACATTACGACCATGCCATCCCATTAATTGATGAGACCAAGGCGATTAATGTAGCACCTTACTGGTATGCACACTTCCAAAAGAACGAGATCAAAAGACAAGTCAAAGAGATGCTACAGCAAGGTATTATCCAACCGAGCACCTCACCTTTTTCTTCTCCTGTTCTACTGGTTAGAAAGAAAGACAGAACTTAGAGATTTTGCACCGATTACTAGGCACTCAACCAAGCAACTGTCAAGGATTGTTTTCCGATCCCAACAATGATGATATGCTGGACGAGTTACATGGAGCCAAGTTGTTTACCAAGCTGGATCTCAAGGCCGGATATCATCAAATACGCATGAAAGAAGAGGATGTGCAGAAGACATCATTTCGCACTCATAGTGGACACTACGAGTACCTAGTCATGCCCTTTGGACTATGCAATGCACCCTCCACCTTTCAAGCAGCCATGAACAACATCTTCGAACCTTATTTGTGCAGGTTTGTCTTAGTTTTCTTTGATGACATTTTGGTCTATTCTAGGAATCATGATGATCAAAGAGAACACTTAGCCAAAGTGCTTGAGGAGTTAAGAAGAAATAACTTCGTTATCAAGCCATCCAAGTGCGCGTTCATGCAAGAGAAACTTGAATACCTCGGTCACATCATATCTGAAGATGGAGTGAAGTAAGACCAACAAAAAATAGGAGCCATGCAAACATGACCAACTTCTAAGAATGTCACAAAACTTAGAGGATTTTTAGGCTTGACAGGCTACTACCGCCAATTTGTTGGAAATATGGAGCCATAGCAAAACCTTTAACGGACTTGCTGAAGAAGGATGGATTCCTATGGATAGAGAAAAGTGAAGACACATTCAAGTTGTTGAAGCAAGCTATGTGTGAGACTGCAGTGTTAGCACTGCCTGACTTCAACCAAACCTTCGAGCTTCACACCGACACATGTCAAGATGGAATAGGTACTGCCCTGAGTCAATCCGGAAGACTTATTGCATACATGAGCAGAGTCTTAGGGCCCATGAAGGAGGAATGCTCAGTATATGCCAACGAGATGTTGGCCAATATCCATGCAGTCAAGGTATGGCAACCCTACCTTCTTACGAGGAAATTCCTAATCATTACAGATCAACAACCCTTGAGAAGCCTCATGGAGCAGAAAATTACCACACCGGAGCAGCAAAAGTTCCTTGTCAAGTTGATGGGATACAAGTATGAAATAATCTACAAATCGGGCAAGGAAAACAAGGTGGCAGACGCATTGTCCAAAAGCAGTGGAGGTCAAGCATTGTGGACAGCATGTGAGCCTAATGATGGATGCCTCACTGCCATTAGTGGAGCAGAGTGGAATGTATGGATAGAAATCAAGGAGGCAATAGAAATTGACCCTCAAAGCCAAGAGCTCACACAGAAGATCAAGAATTTTGACCCTAATGTTAGTAAATTTACCCTTAAGAATGGATATATTTGGCACAAGTAGCAGATGTATGTACCAAACATATTGGGACTAAGAGGAAAGATCTTGAATCACTTCCACAAATCACGGGAAGGAGGACATTCAGGATGGTTTCGTACTTACATGTGGATGAAGCTATTCTTTTGGTGGGAAGGGCTTAAGGTTAAGATCAAGAAGCTAGTTCGAGAATGTGATGTTTGTCAGTGCACCAAACCAGGAGGTGGTAAGACCAAGGGGTTGTTACAGCCTTTGCCAGTACCATGACAGGTTTGGGAAGAGTTAACAATGGACTTCATAACAGGAATGCCCAATAGCAAAGGTTACATGGTGATATTAACCGTAGTAGACAGACTCAGCAAGAGTACACACTTTGTGCCACTCAAGCAACCATACACGGCAAAAGAAGTAGCCCGAGAGTTCATAAAAAACATGGTAAGACTTCATGGTATACCACAGACAATGCTGTTCGATAGAGATACTGTTTTCATGAGCAAATTCTGGAAGGAGCTTTTCACACAGCTTGGCAACAACTTGGTCGCCTCATCCACCTTTCATCCACAAATAGATGGCCAAAGTGAGGTAACCAATCAAACCCTAGAGTAGTACTTAAGGTGCTTTTGCCATGATCATCAAAATGATTGGGAGGAGTACATACCATGGGCAGAACTGTGGTATAATACTACCTATCATGCAGCGGTGATCAAGATGACACCATACCAAGCCGTATACAAAAGAATACCCTCGGGAATGTCAAGTTATACCATGGTGAACAGCAGCATACACGAAGTGGATGTTGTACTTTAGTCAAAAGATGAGGTCTTGAAGAAACTCAAGCATAAGCTTGAGCAAGCAAGGGACCAAATGAAGAAACAAACAGATAAAGGGAGAAAGGAAGTAGAATTTAAGGTAGGTGACTATGTCTATCTTAAAATCCATCCTAGGAGGAAAATAAAGGCTAGAAAGCCAACTACAGCAAAGCTGGCTAGAAAGTATTTTGGACCATATGAGGTAGTTGAGCGAATTAGAGCAGTAGCTTATTGCCACATCCAGTGTTTCACATTTCATTATTGAGAAAAAAGATAGGAGATGTGAGACAAGTGAATGAGGGACTGCTGACATTTTCAGGGAAGATCACCTGGGGCAGCACCCAAAGGAAGCCTTAAGATTTCACATAGTAAGCTATGGGTACAATAGAAGGCCAGTATGGAGAGTACTCATATGTGGAGTCATTCGCCCAAGGATGAAGCAACATGGGAAGACTATGACGATATCCAGCAACGTTTCCCTAATTTTCACCTTGAGGACAAGGTGAGTCTCCAAGAAAAGGGGATTATTGAGGACCTTTGGAGGCAAAGGGAGCGTGAGCGGATGCGAGAGAGGCGCCAAGCAGCAAGAGAGGCAGCAACAGGCATGAAAGTGCGTACAACAAGCTTGCACGCAGCAGGAAGTGAAGCACGGGCAGGTTCTGACTTTATCCTAATTGACCATGGACATCCAAGCCAAGAAGGACTCCAGCATTGGCAGGATACACGTGGTGCAATCCGAGCAAGAGAAGGAAATGAATGGCATGAAGAACTCCAGCAGCAGCAGGACATCATGATGGGTTTAGCTTCAACAAGATGATCATGTCAAGGAGAAGTCTAGGCATGGAAGGACACGCCATATCGAAGTCCTAATCCTTGAGGAAAACAGCAAGATGAAGGTCAGCAGCTGTAGGAGAGGAGATAAGATAAGGACTAAAACAATTAGTCAAAGTAGGAATTCTAGTTTAAGTAGAAATTCATGAAAGACCAAGCATTCCAGTAGGATTGGGAAACATTGAGATATCTTGATAATGTTTTAGATGACTTAGAAAACCTTGTTGACTTAGGAAAATATATCCTAAGTGGATAAGCAACTTAAGTACAAGTTGAATTAGGATAAAGCTATCTAATACTATAAATACAGCCCATTATTTGTGAGCAGAAAGATATGCTCCGAATTTGTATTCTTTTCATTCATTAATCAAGAATCAGGGTTAGCATTCTTGCTTCTATTCTTGTTTATAATTTGGTTATCTTTTAAGAGTTGTCTTAGATAACTTGGGCTTAAGTCAAGGTGAAGAGTTGTCTTCCTTGCTTAAGAACTAAGGTTGAAGTCAAGGGTATTCTTCTTCAACCAAGGCACATTGTGATAGGCTTAAGAGTTGACTTGCCTATCCAACATATCTTTTATTCATTCATTAATCCCAAGGGAAAGCTTAGGGGACATAAATCTAAGAAAAGAAGTCAAGAATCAAACAGGACAGCAAGTTAGGAGAGGTTTTAGTGGGCGTGCTGACCCCTAAGGTGTAGAAAAGTTGGGACAAGAAATTAGGACCCCAACATGAATGCACCTGACGCTGAAGTCCCACCAACAGGGATGTTCTAGTCACTCCAAGAAGATCTTCTCATGCACTACCAAACACACCCGATGCCCCTGCCATGCCTGCAGGGATGTACCAGTTGCTCCTGGAACTCCATCCTGCACACTACCCAATGTACCTAAAGCCTCTATCGTGCGTGCGGGGATGTTTTGGTCACTCCCAGTAGTTCGTCCCGCACACTGCCACATGTGTCCAATGCCGCTGCTGCACCCGTGGGGATGTTTGGGTTGCTCCGGAAAGTTCATGTCATGCATTGCCAAAGGCGCCTGATGCCTCTCTCCCACCCGCGGGGGTGTTCCGGTGGCTCCAAAAAGTTCATCCCGAGCACTGCCAAATGCGTGCGACACCTTTTGCTGAGCCCACGGGGATTTTCTGGTCGCTCCCAGAAGTTCATCCCGTGCACTGCCAAGTGAGGCCAACGCCGCTGCCGCGTCAGCAGGGATGTTCCGGTTGCTCCCAGAAGTTCATCCCATGCACTGCCAAATGTGCCTGATGCCTCTACCGCACCTGCAGGGATTTTTAGTTGCTCCTAAAAGTTCATCCCACACACAGCTGAACATGCCCGATACCTCTGCCATGCCTGCAGGGATGCGCACTCGGAAGTTCCTCCTGCATACTGCCCAACCTGTACAATGCCTGTATAGCGCCCGCGGGGATGCTCTGGTTGGTCCGGGAAGTTCGTCCCACACACTGCCCGAGGCCCCGAAGCCTCGGCCACACCCGAGGGGATGTTCCAGTCGGTCTTGGAAGTTTGCACTGAGCACTGCCGAACAGGCCTGACCCACTGCCACTCCCGTGGGGATGTTCGGGTCGCACCCAGAATTTTTCCTGTGCACTGCTGAACGCGCCCAATGCCTAGCCATGGCCGCAGGGATGTTCCTGTCACTCCACAAGTTCGTGCCGAGAGCACTGCCAAATGCATCTGATGCCTCTGCCGAGCCTTTAGGCATTTTCTGGTCAGTCCCAGAAGTTCATTCTGCGCACTGCTGAATGCACCCTATGCCTCTGCCACACCTATGGAGATGTTCCGGTCACTCGCAGATGTTTGTCCCAAGCATCGTTGAAAGTGTCCAACGCCTCTTCTACCGAGCCCGCGGGGATTTTATCATTGCTTCCCAAAGTTAGCCTCGAGCTCTGCCAAACGTGCCCAAAGCCTCTATCATGCCCACGGGGATGTTCCGCTCGCTCCCGGAAGTTCGTCCCAAGCAGTGCCGAATGTGTTCGATGCCCATGCAGAGCCCGCGGGGATTTTTCAGTCACTCCCATAAATTCATTCTGTGCACTACCAAACGCCGATGCCGTGCCTGCGCGGATGTTCTGGGCACACACCAAAGTTCATACCGATCACTGTCGATCACACCCGAAGCCTTTGCCATGCCTACAGGGATATTCTTGTTGCTCCAGAAGTTCGTACTGCACACTGCCGATTGCGCTTGACACATATGCTGTGCCCACAGGGATTTTTTGGTCAGTCCCGAAAGTTCATCCCAAGCACTGCCAAATGTCCGCAAAGCCTCTGCCGCACCCACAGGGATATTCCTGTCACTCCAGAAGTTCGTACCGCACACTGCCGAATGCACCTGACAAGCATGCCATGCCTGCAGGGATTTTCCGGTCGCTCCCAGCAGTTCATCCTGAGCACTGCCAAATGTCCGCGAAGCCTCTGCCGCGCCCACAAGGATGTTTGGGTTGCTCCAAGAAGTTTGTCCTGCACACTTCCTAATGCGTCCAATGCCTCTGCCATGCCACCAGGGATGCTCCAGTCGCTCCCTGAAGTTTTTACCAAGACACTGCCAAACCCATCCAAAACCTCTGCTGAGTCTGCATGGATTTTCTGGTTGCTCCCGGAAGTTCGTCCCATGCACTGCCAAAAGTGTCCAACACTGCTGCCCCACCCACGGGAATATTCTGGTCACTCCCATAAGTTCGTTCTGCGTGCTACCGAACGTGCCCAATGCCTCTGTCACACCTGCAGGGATGTTCCAGTCGCTCCTTGAAGTTCGTCCTGCACACTACCGAGCACACCCGCGGGGGTTTTCCTATCGCTCTTGGAAGTTTGTCCCGTGCACTGCCGAATGCACCCGATGACTCTGCTGCACCTGCGGGGATGTTCCGGTCAATCCTTGAAGTTTGTCCCACACACACTACTGAGCACACCTGCTGGGACTTTCCAGTCGCTCTTGGAAGTTCGTCCTGTGCACTGCCGAATGCAGCCAATGCCTCTGCTGCGCCCGCAGGGGATGTTCCGGTCAATCCTTGAAGTTTGTCCCACACACACTACTGAGCACACCTGCTGGGACTTTCCAGTCGCTCTTGGAAGTTCGTCCTGTGCACTGCCGAATGCAGCCAATGCCTCTGCTGCGCCCGCAGGGATGTTCCAGTTGCTCCTAGATGTTCAATCTGAACACTGTCAAACGCGTCCGACCCCACTGCTGCTCCCGCTAGGATGTTGTAGTTGCTCCCAGAAGTTTGTCTGAGCACTGCCGAATGTGTCCGATGCATCTGCCAAGCCCACGGGGATTTTACGATGGCTACCAAAAGTTTGTCCCCTGCACTGCCCAATGTGCCTGAAGTCTCTCTCATGGCGGCTAGCATGTTCTAGTTGCTACCAGAAGTTCATCATGCATACTGCCAAATGCGCCTGACACCCCTGCTGTGCCTGCAGGGAAGTTCTAGTTACTCTCGTAAGTTCATCCTGTGTACTGCTGAATGCGTTAGAGGCTTCAGCAGTGCTCACGGGGATGTTCCGGTTGCTTCCGGAAGTTTGTTCCATGCACTGCCCAACACACCCGCGGCCTCTGCCATGCCTGCAGGGATTTTCTGGTCACTCCCGGAAGTTCGGCCTGGGCAGTGCCGAATGTGGCTGACACCGGTGCCATGCACGTAGGGATGTTCCGGTTGCTCCAGGAAGTTCGTCCCGCACACTGCCGAACACGCCTGACAACACTGCCAAGCCTGCTGTGATGTTTGGGTTGCTCTTGGAAGTTTGCCCCGTCAACTGCCGAACACGTCCAATGCCACTGCCATGCCCGCTGTGATGTTTGGGTCGCTTTCGAAAGTTTGTTCCACACACTGCCAAATGCGCCCAACGCTGCTGCCATGGCCGTGGGGATTTTCTGGTCCCTCCCAGAAGTTTGTCCTGTGCCATACCAAATACGCTTGACGCATCTGCCATGCCCGCAGAGATGTTCTAGTTGCTCCCAGAAGTTCATGCCGAGCACTGCCATACGGGTCCGACGCCTCTGCCGAGCCCATGGGGATGTTCCGGTTGCTCCCGGAAGTTCATCCCATGCAATGGCAAATGTGCCTCAAGCCTCTGCCATGCCCGTGGGGATGTTTGGGTTACTCCCAGAAGTTCGTCTCATGCACTTCCGAACGAGCTCGATGCCTTGGCTGCACCTGTGGGGATGTTTTGGTAGCTGCCGGAAGTTCATCCCACACACTGCCTAATGCACCTGACCCCTTTGCCGTGCCTGCAGCGATGTTCCAGTCGATCAAGAAAGTTCACCCTGCGCACTACCGAACGTGCCTGATGCCTCTGCGGCACCCGCGGGGATGTTCTGGTCGCTCCCAGAAGTTCTCACAACACACTAACGAATGCATCTAACACCTCTGTGGCACCTGCGGGGATGTCAGGTCACTCACAGAAGTTTGTCCCGTGCATTGCCAAACGTGGCTGAAGCCTCTACCACACCCAGTGGGATGTTCCAGTTGCTCCTGGACGTTCGTACTGTGCACTGTTGAGCACGCCCCACGACTCTGTCGTGCCCACTTGGATGTTCCAGTCACTCCCAGAAATTCATCCCTCACATTTTTGAACACACCTGACGACGCTGCCGTGCCCACGTGGATTTTTATGTCGCTTCCGGAAGTTCATCCCATGCACTGACAAACATGTCTGATGCGGCTGCCATGCCTGTGGGGATCTTTCAGTCACTCCTAAAAGTTTTTCATGCGCACTGCTGAACGTGCCCGACACTGCTGCTGCCCCTACAGGTATGTTCTGGCCACTCTTGGAATTTGTCCTGCGCACTACCTAATGCACCCAATGCCTCTACTGCACCTGCATGGATGCTCCGATCGCTCTAGGAAGTTCATCTCGTGCACTGTCGAATGCCCCCGATGACTGTGCCAAGCCCACGGGGATTTTTTGGTTGCTCCCAGAAGTTTGTCCCACGCACCACCGAATGCAACCGACGCCTCTGCCGCACCTACAGGGATGTTCTTGTTGCTCCCGAAAGGTCGTCCCACGCATTACCGAACGCACCCGGTGCCTCTACTACGCTCGTGGGGATGTTCCGGTTGCTCTTGGAAATTCATCCTGAGCACTGCAGAATGCATCTGACGCCTCCGCCAAGCCCGTGGCGATGTTCTGGCTGCTCCCAGAAGTTCATCCTGTGCACTGACAAACGTGACCGACGCCTTTGCTGCACCCGTGGGAATGTTTCGGTCACTTGCGGAAGTTCATCCTGCACACTGCCAAACACAACCGACGCCTCTGTCGAGGCCATAGGGATGTTCCAGTAGCTCGCAGAAGATCATGCCATACACTACCAAACGTGGTCAATGCCTCTGCTGCCCTCATGGGATGTTGTGGTCGCTCCCAGAAGTTCATCCTGCGCACCACTGAATGCAACCGATGCTTCTGCCGAGCCTACAGTGATGTTCCGGTCACTCCTGGAAGTTCATCCCGTGCACTGCCAAATGCAACCAATGCCTCTGTTGTGCCCATGGGGATGTTCCAGTCACTCCTAGAAGTTCATCCTGCACACTGCCAAACGCAACTGACGCCTCTGCCGTGCCCATGGGGATGTTCCGGTTGGTTGCAGAAGATTGTCCCATACACTACCAAACATGCCCGATGCCTTGGATGCACCTGTGGGGATGTTCCAGTCGCTCCCGAAAGTTCATCCTGAGCACTGCTTAATGTGTCCAATGCATCTGCTGAGCATGCATGGATGTTCCGGTTGCTCCGGGAAGTTTGTTCTGCGCACTACCGAATGCACCCGGTGCCTCTGCTGTGCCCTGCTGGGAGGGGATATTTCAGTCACTCCTGGAAGTTTCATCCTGTGCACTGCCAAACTTTTGAGGACCTTAGGAGGTAAAGGGAGCATAAACGGCATAGGAGGAAGCAAGAGAGGTGCCAAGCAGCAAGGAAGGCAGCTACGGGGCAGAACATGCACGAATAAAGCTTGGGCATGGCATGCATCCAGCCCAGCAGTGATGCCCAGCAAGAATCTGACCTTGTCCGAATTGAACAAGGACATCTAAGCCAAGAAGGATTCCAGCCACAGCAGGGCACGCACGGAGGAAGTCTAGTTAAGGAAGGACGTCCAAGACAAGAAGAATTCCAGCAGCAACAGGACACGCATGATGAGTTCCAGTAGCAATGGGATACTCAAGGCCATGGAGAGTTCTAAGGGCAGAAGGATACACATTGAGAGTCCTAGTCCTAGAAGGATAAGCAAAGAGAAAGTCCACCAGTTGTAGGAAACAAGATAGGATAGGAATTTTAGTCTAGGTAGAGTTCTAATATCAAGAAAGACCAAGAATCCTAGTAGGATTAGGATACCTTTGGATAAGGTCAATCTTGATAAGCCTCTAGTTGTGTTAGGAAACCCTATACACTTAGGAAAACTATCCTAAGTGGATAAGGAATTCAAGTACTAGTTAAATTAGGAAAAGGCTGTCCAATACTATAAATACAACCTATTATTTGTTAGCATGAATATATGCTCTGAATTTGTAAGTTTTTATTCATTAATCAAGAATCAAGCTTTGGCATTCTTGTTTATATTCTCATTTATATTTCAGTTATCTTTTAAGAGTTGTCTTGAGATAACTTGGGCCTAAAACAAGGTGAAGAGTTGTCTTCCTTACTTACGAGCTGAGGTTGAAGTCAAGAGTTGTCTTCTTCAACCAAGGCAAGTTGAGATAGATTTAAGAGTTGTCTTGCCTATCCAACATATCTATTTATCATTAACTCATCCAAAAGTACAGTTTAGGGGATGAGAATCAAAGAAAAGAACACAAGGAACAAATGGGACAGCAAGGTAGGAGAGGTTTAGAAGTCGTGCTAACCCCTAAGGTGTAGAAAAGTTGGGACAAGAAATCGGGACCCCAACAAATTGGTGTTCTCATTGAGAATTCAGTACGGATACCATTCAATCAAAAGGCAGCACGGTTACCATGTCATCTAGGCAGCATTCATCCGCACCACAAGAACAGACCGGGGAAGACTTCTCAGTCACCAACCGTGGAAGAATCCTAGCCCTGGAGAGGAACCAGCATGCGATCAATGACCAGGTAGGTGATATCAAAATCAATTATCTTCTATCATCCATTTTCTTGAGCAATTGAAGAGGAAAACACCCTGAGTGGTCGTAAAACAAATCCAAACTGAGCAAGCCAAGAGCAACAACCTGCCACAAACGTCTAGGAGGCACCAATCAGAAGTCACATGGCATCAAGAGCATGAAGAGGACTCGAACTAGGAGCAAGTTTGCTCTCAAGAAAGGGGAAGAAGGCGCATGAGTTTGGGAAGCAGGAGGGAGACTTCACCAAACGAACACCAACCCCATGATTGCCTTAATAACGATAGTGACGATGAGGAAGTACTGGACAGATGAACAGAACCATGGCAGCCAAGAAGTGTGCAAAATCACCATGAGGCAGAACCATGGCATAGCACAAGGAAGGAGGATTGGCACTACGACAACCCAAGCCATTACACACGGCCAAAGGTAAAAATTGAGTTCCCTACCTTTGAGAAGGGAGATCCAACCAAATGGATCTCCAAGGCCAAATTTTATTTTGAGAAACAAGGTGTTGCAAGAGGTGAAAGGTTTGATTTTGCATCCTATCACTTATGTAGGAGAGCCAACCAATGGTGGCATTGGCTTAAGGACACCTATGAAGAAAAAGGTAGAAGGATTGGCTAGACATGGTTCATGCAAGAGTTGGCCAATAGATTTGGCCCATCTAGCATGACAAACTATGAGAGACAGCTTGCCAAGATTAGGCAAGAGGGATCTCTGGAGAGTTACCTTGAAGAATTTGAGAGGTTGGCCGAATTGGTAGGACATTGGCTGGATAGTGCACTAATTGGCACTTTTATAGATGACCTTGTGCCTTGGCTGAGCCGAGAAGTAAAGATGAGGGATCCAAACTCTCTCACTCAGTGCATTTGGTTGGCAAGACTCATCAATGATGGGAGAAGCATCACCCGCAGCACAACCAAGGTCATCAAATCCTCAGACAAAATAGGTAAGGTGTCCTCATCAAGTAAGGCGGCACCCTAAAGACAAAAGACCCTCTCAAGCTATCAACTGAAGAAATCAACAAAAGAATTGAGAGAGGCCTATGCTTTAGGTGCAACAATAAAGTGGCAAGTGGGCCACAAGTGCAAGAAAGGGCTGTTCAACATCATTGAAGTGGTAAGTGATGAAGAACATGAGGAAAGTAGTGAGGAAGATCAAGAAAGCCGCATGGACAGTGAAGAGGAAGCCAAGGCAGTACACTCCCCGGATCTTGTAGAAGGAGGCAAAATCAACTTGCATACAATAGGGGCAACCACCAAGCCTACTACCATGAGGTTGTTTGTGCTGATAAACAGGAAGAATGTTTTGGTGTTGATACATAGTGGAGCATCCGTAACTTCATCAACACAAAACTGGTCAAAACACTCCAGCTATGTCCAAAGAAGATTGCACCCTTTGAGGTAAGAGTAGCAAGCCAACAGAAGCTCAAGTGCGAACAAGTTATCAAGGCAGCAGAAATGCAGATTCAAGGAGTCAAGATAGAGGCAGAACTGCATGTGTTAGCCTTGGCAGGCCTTGATGTGGTTTTAGGCAATGCTTGGCTTAAAACCATAGGCAAGATCATGTTCAACTATGAATCCATGGCCATGCACTTCCAATGGAAAGGAATCGACTGCACATGGAAGGCATCGACCACCAATGCAGTGCATCATTGTGAGGTAAGTACCCTTGAACAACTATACCAAAAAAGGGCACAATGCTTTGTAGTTCTCTTGGAGAAGCCAGAACAGAAATCCTCATTGAATGTTGCCCTTTTACAAAACCGTCATTAGTCTTTTTCCCTCCTGATTTTATTCCAAAATGTTCTGTATCTACAGATGAATGTATCAGCAGGGCAAGGATATTTCTACAGGCAATACAGCTTCAAAATACTTGGGAAAACACAGCCAAACATCATGAATGGCAGAACATGCATGAAGACATACCATTAGCAGTAAGGAACTTACTAGAGCAGTTTGGAGATGTCCTAGGAGAGCCACAAGGGCTACCACCCTCAAAACATTACGACCATGCCATCTCATTAATCAACGAGACCAAGGCAATTAATATAGCTCCTTACTGTTATGCACACTTTCAGAAGAAAGAGATTGAAAAACAATTGGAAGAGATGCTACAACAAGGTATTATCTGACCTAGCACCTCCCCTTTTTCTTCTCCCGTTCTACTTGTTAGAAAGAAAGATGGAACTTGGAGGTTTTGCACTGATTACCAGGCACTTAACCAAGTGACTGTCAAGGATCATTTTTCAATCAATGATATGTTGGATGAGTTACATGGAGCCAAGTTGTTTACCAAGCTGCATATCAAGGCTGGATATCATCAAATACACATGAAAGAAGAGGATGTGCAGAAGACAGCATTTTGGACTCATAGTGGACACTACGAGTACCTAGTCATGCCTTTTGGACTATGCAATGTACCCTCCACCTTTCTAGCAGCCATGAATGACACTCTTCAAACCCTATTTGTGTAGGTTTTCTTTTCCAGGATTCATGATGATCACATAGAACACTTAGCAATGGTGTTGGAGGTGTTGAGAAGAAATCACTTTGTTATCAAGCCATCCAAGTGCATGTTCATGTAAGAGGAGCTTGAATACCTCAGTCACATCATATCTAGAGATGGAGTGAAGGTAGACCAATGGAAAATAGAAGCCATGCAATCATGGCCAACTCCTAAGAACATTACGGAACTTAGAGGATTTCTAGGGTTGACAGGCTACTACCGCCGTTTCTTTTGCAAATAGGATACGGATTTGCTGGAGAAGCACAGATTCCTATGGATGGAGAAGAGTGAAGATGCATTCAAGTTGTTAAAGCAAGCCATGTGTGAGACCCCGGTGTTGGCACTGCCTGACTTCAACCAAACCTTGGAGCTTCACACCAACAAGTGCCAAGATGGAATAAGTGCTGTCTTGAGTTAAGCCGAAAGATCTATTGCATACATGAGCAGAGTCTTAGGGCCCATGAAGAAGGAATGGTCAGTTTATGCCAAGGTGATGTTGGCCATCATCCATGCAGTCAAGGTATGGCGACCTTACCTTCTTGGGAGGAAGTTCCTATATTAGACAACAACCTTGAAAAGCCTCATGGAGCAAAAAATTACCACATCAGAATAGTAAAAGTTCCTTGTCAAGTTGCTGGGATACGAGTATGAAATAATCTACAAACCGAGCAAGGAAAACAAGGTGGCAGACACATTGTCCAGAAGCAATGGAGGTCAAGCATTGTGGACAGCATATGAGCCTAATGACACATGACTCACTGCCATTAGTGGAGCAGAATGGAACATATGGACAGAAATCAAAATGATTGAGTCTCAAAGCCAAGAGCTCGCTGAGAAGATCAAGAATTTTGACCCTTAGGTTAGTAAATTCACCCTTAAGAATGGATATATTTGGGACAACCAGTAGGCGTATGTACTGACCATACCGGGAGTAAGGGAGAAAATCTTGAATCACTTCCACAACTCACAGGAAGGAGGACATTCAAGATGGTTCCGTACTTACATGCATATCAAGATATTATTTTGGTAGGAAGTACTAAAAGCTGAAATCAAGAAGCTAGTCCGAAAATGTGATGTTTGTGTAACACCCCAAAACTTAACTAATGTCAAACAATAATAAAACATTTTCAAATCCATATGATTATGAAAAATTCATATAACTTAAAAACTTGCAAATAAAACAATTAGTCAAATACTTTTAATAGTAAATAACCATAAATCTCTAAAATAAATCCTAAAATTAAAAATATTAAAACAAAAGAAAATACTCAAAAGTGTTAATGCCTAGCGAACTAAGTAACAGCAAAAGCTCAACCAAAACCATCCTCTAGGTGCAAATCCTTTAACCATCTGGAATCACAATAAACTATAATGAGTTTTAAGCTTCGTAAGTATACTAGTTTTTTTTATACATAAAATACATACATACCTATAAACAATGCACTTATTCACAATGTATGCACATGATATAGCTTTGGGTCAACTTATGCTCATTTCAAAACTTTTGTAATCACTTAAATACTTTGTAACATTCTTTCAAAAATTTTCTAGGAATATCTCTCTTCAATTACCACTTAGTAAGACTTCAAATATCACTTATCACTGAATGAGCCAATGTCACCCATTGATGACATACCGTATGTGGGGCAGGCACAAGTGGGGCACACATTTTTTATAAAAAAACAATAAACATTCATGCTCGAAAGTAAGAGCCACACCCTCACTCTATTTATTGGTGAGTCCTCCCACATGCACAAATACTTCTTCACACGAATGTGAAGACCACTATACCCAAGGGTACCCTTAAGGTCTCTCCCATATCATACGGAAGTTTGTCCCGTGCACTGCCCAATACACCCAAATCCTCAGATGCGCCTTCAGGGATGTTGTGGTTGCTCCCAAAAGTTCATCCCACGCACTGCCAAAAGCACCTGAAGCCTTCACCGCATCCATGGGGATGTTCCGGTCACTCCCGGAAGTTTGTCACAAGCACTACCAAACATATACGATGCCTCTTCCAAGCCTGTGGGGATTTTCCCTTCACTCCGAGAAGTTCATCCCGTTCACTGCCAAACGCTGCAAATGCTGCAGCTGTGCCCATGGGGATGTTCCAGTAACTCCTGGAATTTTGTACTGTACACTGCCGAACCCGCCCAAAGACTCTACCGCACCCGCGGGGATGTTCCGGTCTCTTTGAAAGTTGGTCCTGCACACTGCCCAACACGCCAAATGCTGCTGCCATGCCCGTGGGGATGTTGCGGTTGCTCCCGCAAGTTCTCCCACGAGCTGCCGAATGCGCCCGACACTGCTACCGCACCCACGGGAATGTTCAAGTTACTCCTAGAAAATTGCCCCATGCACTGCCTAACACGCCCAACACCTTTTCTGTGCCCGCAGGGATGTTCCATTCACCCCCAAAAGTTTGTCCTGCACACTGCCAAATGTGTTCAATGCTGCTGCTGAGCCGGTGGGGATGCTCCCATCACTCCCAGAAGATCATCCCGCGCACTACCGAGCATGTCCAATGCCACTGCCGTGCCCGCGGGGATGTTCCGCTCGCTCCTGGAAGTTTGTCCTGCACACTGTTCAACGTGCCCGAAACCTCTTCCACGCCCATGGGGATGTTCCAGTCGCTCCCAGAAGTTCATCCAGCGCACTCCAACACACTGCCAAACATGTCCAACACTGCTACTGCACCCACAGGGATGTTCCTCTCACTCCCAGAAGTTCGTACCACACAATGCCCATTGCTTAAAGAATGTACTGCACCTCAATGGATGTTCTGGTGGCTCCCAAAAGTTTGTCCCATGCAGTGCCGAACATGTCCAACATGGTTGCCGTGCCTGCGGGGATGTATTGGTCACTCTTGGAAGTTCATCCCGCACATTGCTAAACGCGCCTGAATCCTCTGCCGCGCCTGCAGGGATGTTCCAGTAGCTCCCGGAAGTTCATCCTACACACTGCCGAATGTGACCGACAACGCTGCCTCATTCGCAGGGAAGTTCCAGTCGATCTCGGAAGTTCACCACTGCCGAACGTGCCCATCGCCTCTGCCGCGCCTGCGGTGAGTTTCCTGTTGCTCCTGGAAATTCATCCTGTGCACTGCCAAACGTGCTGAATGCTGCTGCCGCGCAGGCAGGGATGTTCCTATCACTCCGGAAGTTGGTCCCGCGCACTGCCAAATGCACCCGCCGCTGCATCCACAACCGCAGGATTTTTCCAGTTGCCCCCCGAGGTTCATCCCACACACAAATGAATGCGACCGTAACCGTTGACACGCCCATGGGAATGGTTGGGTCACTCCCAAAGTTCATCCAGTGCAGTACCAAACATGTCTAATGCCTTTGCCTTGCCCATGGGGATGTTCCTGTTGCTTCCAGAAGTTTGTCCCATGCACTGCTGAATGCACCCGATAAATCTGCCGCGTGGCACTGGGGTGTTCCAGTTGCTCCCAGAAGTTGGTGCTGTGCACTGCCAAACACATGAGAAGTTGGTGCTACACACTGCCAAATGTGCACTGCAGGGATGTTTGTCCCGTGCACTGACGACGCCACTGCCGTACCCTCTGGGATATTCCGGTTGCTCCCTAAAGTTCGTCCCGCAGACTGCAAAATTGTTGGGGTCCCAATTTTTTCCCCAACTTTTCTACACCTTAGGGGTCAGCATGCCTACTGGAATCCTTCCTAACTTGCTGTCCCGTTTGATTCTTGAGTTCTTTTCTTATTTTATATCCCCTAAGCTGTCCTTTGGGTTAACTAATATATATAAAGATATGTTGGATAGGCAAGACAACTCTTAAACCTATCACAACTTGCCTTGGTTGAAGAAGACAACTCTTAACTTCAACCTTAGCTCTTAAGCAAGGAAGACAACTCTTAACCTTAACTTAAGCCCAAGTTATCTCAAGACAACTCTTAAAAGATAACTGAAAATATAAACAAGAATGTGAGCAAGAATGCTTACCCTTTGATTCTTGATTAATGAATGAGAAAATAACAAAATTCGTAGCTTATTAGCTCCTCACAAATAATGGGCTGTATTTATAGTCCTAAGACAGCCTTATCCTAATTTAACTAGTACTTAGGTTCCTTATCCACTTAGGATATGTTTTCCTAAGTCAACAAGCTTTTTTAAGTCAAATAAAACATTATCAAGATAGACCTTATCCAAATGTTTCCTAATTCTACTAGGATTCTTGGTCTTTCTTGAATTTCTACCTAGACTAGAATTCCTACCTTATCTTGTATTTTACAGCAGCTGCACTTCCTCTTGCCTAATCCTTGTAGGACTAGGACTCTGAATGCATATCCTTCTGCCCTTAGAATTCTTCTTGTCGCGACTATCCTATTGCTACTGGAACTCATCATGAGTGTCCTACAGCTGATAGAACTCTTCTTGGCATGGATGTCCTGCTGCTGCTGGAGCTCTGCTTGGCATGGATATCCTGCTGTGCTAGAACTCTGCTTGGCATAAATGTCTTACTGCTGCTGGAGTTCTTCTTGATGCAAATATCCCTTCTTCTGCTGGAACTCTTGTTGGCATGAATGTCCTTCATTGATTAGGATTAGCAAATCCCAGGCCTCACTGCTGGGCTGCACACTTGCTGTTGCCCAGGCTTGTTGTGCACATTTTCTGGCCCATGCTCTCCTTTGCTGCCCCATTTTCTACCCATTGCCTTTCCTGCATACTTAGGTTCTCAAAATCCCCCTTTCTTGAAGACTCACCTTGTCCTCAAGGTGAAATATGGAAAACTGCTGCTGGATGTATTTATTGTCTTCCCAAACTTGTACAGGTAATGGCAAAGGTTGTAGCAATCCCTTGGTCTTGCCATCTTCTGGTTTTATCCATGGGCAAATGTCACAACTGCTGTTTTTCTTCTTACCTTTTGCCTTGAATTCTTTCAACCAAAAGTATAGCTTGATCTGCATGTAATGTCCTCCTTCCCTGTGAGGTTTGGAAGTGATTCAATATCTTTCCTCTCAGTCCTGGTATGTTTGGTACATACACCTGCTGGTTGTGCCAATTATATCCATTCTTTAGGGTGAATTTACTAACCTTAGGGTCAAAATTCTTGATCTTCTTGGCATGCTCTTGTCTTTGAGGATCAATCTCCATTGCCTCTTTGATTTCTGTCCATACATACCACTTCGCTCTGCTAATGGCAGTAAGGCATGCGTCATTATGCTCACATACTGTCCATAACACTTGACCTCCATGTTTTTTCTGGACAATGCATCTGCCACCTTGTTTTCCTTGCCAGGTGATGCAGGCGGTTTCCTGCCTGCGACGTCGTGAGAAGTCCACTGAACCTTATCATTTAGAGGAAGGAAAAGTCATAACAAGGTTTCCGTAGGTGAACCTGCAGAAGGATCATTGTCGAAACCTGCACTGCAGGACGGCCCGCGAACTCATGACCGATTGCACCCGCGGGGGCAGATTGTCGGGTTTCCGACTTCCACCGCCGCGCAGCCTGGGGGGGTGCCCGAGACATTCGTCTCCCCTATCGGTGCGAAACAACAATCCCCGGCTCGGTCCGCGCCAAGGACAGTCAAATGGAGGAGCATTCTCCCGCCACACTGGACACGGTGCGTGTGGGATGTGCCGCCCTTTTTCGTTGAAAATCCAAAATGACTATCGGCAATGGATATCTCAGCTCTTGCATTGATGAAGAATGTAGCGAAATGCGATACTTGGTGTGAATTGCAGCGTATGCATGCAGACATTCCGCGCCCGGGTGCAAACTTGCTGCGGGTGATGCCTGCTCCTCGCCGATAATTACACTGCAAGCGTGGGCGGGGGCACGAGCCGCACAGTCAGGACGATTTTGCAGTTAATGTGTTTAACCACGTCACGGGTGTCGATGCAGCTTGCTGTGCGTGCGGGGTCGGTGGCAGCGATTGGTGATGGGGTGCGCAATGCGGCCATCTGTGGAGAACCTAAGTATGAAGGAAAGGCAATGGGCAGAAAATGGGGTGACAAAGGAGAGCATGGGCCAGAAAATGTGCATAACAAGAGTGGCAACAGAAAGTATGCAGCCCAGCAGTGAAGCCCAACCAGTATTTGACTTAATCCTAATTAATGTAGGACACTCATGATGAGTTCCAGTAGCAATAGGATAGTCGCGACAAGAAGAATTCTAAGGGCAGAAGGATATGCATTCAAAGTCCTAGTCCTAGAAGGATAAGCCAAGAGGAAGTCCAGCTGCTGTAGAAAACAAGATAAAGTAGGAATTCTAGTCTAGGTAGGAATTCAAGAAAGACCAAGAATCCTAGTAGGATTAGGACACAAAGGATATGGTCTATCTTGATAATGTTTTATTTGACTTAGAAAAGCTTGTTGACTTAGGAAAACATATCCTAAGTGGATAAGGAACCTAAGTACTAGTTAAATTAGGATAAGGCTGTCTTAGGACTATAAATACAGCCCATTATTTGTGAGGAGCTCATAAGCTACGAATTTTGTTATTTTCTCATTCATTAATCAAGAATCAAAGGTAAGCATTCTTGCTTCTATTCTTGTTTATATTTTGGTTATCTTTTAAGAGTTGTCTTGAGATAACTTGGGCTTAAGTTGAGGTTAAGAGTTGTCTTCCTTGCTTAAGAGCTAAGGTTGAAGTTAAGAGTTGTCTTCTTCAACCAAGGCAAGTTGTGATAGGTTTAAGAGTTGTCTTGCCTATCCAACATATCTTTATATATATTAGTTAACCCGAAGGACAGCTTAGGGGATATAAAATAAGAAAAAGAACTCAAGAATCAAACGGGACAGCAAGTTAGGAAGGATTCTAGTAGGCGTGCTGACCCCTAAGGTGTAGAAAAGTTGGGGAAAAAAATCGGGACCCCAACACCATCGGTGAGTGCGGGCACTGCACAGCATGGGCGCCCGCCGCAAGCATGATACTGTTGCGAACCTAAGTATGACGGAAAGGCAATGGGCAGAAAATGGGGTGACAAAGGAGAGCATGGGCCAGAAAATGTGCATAACAAGAGTGGCAACAGAAAAGTATGCAGCCCAGCAGTGAAGCCCAACCAGCATTTTGTTGAAGATGAAGAGATTGAGGGTCAAGATAAAAAGCCCAAATAACTCTTAGATTGGTCTATGGACACTCTTGTCAAGCCTAAAGGCCCATTTCAAGCTAACCACTAGAGGACGAAATAACGACTAGTTCTTGAAATTGAAAGCTATGCTGTTATGTGTTGTACCTAGCTGTTAGAAAAGTAAAATCAACTTGTACCTAGCCGTTAGGATGTTGTATATATATACCCAAGATGTGTAAAGTGAAAAACAAGCTTCTTTATTCTTTCATCAATACTTTCTTTCACACTTCTTTGTTTCTTTAATATTTTTCACATGGTATCAGAGCAGGTTTCATCTTGAATCTAGCTTTTTACCTTTTGTTGCTTTGTTGGTTCTTGGTGTATCAAGACATTCCCCTTCATAGCCAAATTAAAGAATGGAAAGGGAGGGCTTGTCATACAACACCAAGAGCAGAAGTTCCTTCAAGGGAGTTGATAATGATGGTAACACCACCTTGAAACTTACCACATTTCCCTTGAATGGAAAAAATTACTCAATTTGGATCAATCCCGCTGAAAGAGCATTATGTGGAAAACGAGCATTGGGTAGATGCTAGGTCATACTAAAGAAAAATGTTGGGTTCTTAATCCACATTTGAGGCCAGTTAACTTCAAGGAAAAGGCACCACCACAAGGTGCTCAAAATGCGATCGAAAAAGGGAACTCAAAACTCCTTGAGGATTTGGCCAAACTACTTCGGAACCATCTTCCAAGCTCCTCTCAAGGTATGATTTCCAACTCACATTTTAAGTTTGACCCTTGGGTTATTGATTCAGGTGCTACTAATCATATGTTTAGAAATAAAAACATGGCATCTAGAATAGAAACCCTAGGAAACATTAGAAATGTGACAATAGCCAATGGTAGTGAAATACCCATTAAGGGATTAGGAGATATTAAAGTTTTATCCAAGAGAACAAGTGGCCTTTATATGCCAAAATTTTCATCAAATTTGCTGTCCGTTAGTAGAATAACAAAAGACTTAAATTGTCATGTTACCTTTGAACCCAATAAGGTGATATTTCAGGACATGTCAACTGGGAAGAAGATTGGTGAGGGAACCTTACATGACGGCCTATATTTTTTGGATAGTACCAATCAAGCCCTTAGAGTTGAGGAAGACAGTGGACTTCAGAAACTTTGGCATGCAAGACTAGGCCATCCTCCTAGTAACATTCTGTGTAAAATGATTCCGAAAATGAAGTTTAGTGATTTTAAACAATGTAGGGCTTGTAATCTTGGAAAACAGACTAAACTTCCTTTTGCACATTCGGAAACTTGTTATAATGAAATATTTGATCTTGTTCACTCTGATCTATGGACTTCTCCTTTAGAATCTCACAATGGCTTTAGATATTTTGTCACATTCACTGATCACAAGTCGAGATACACTTGGATATACTTGATTAAAAACAAATCAGAGACCTTATCATGTTTTAAAGAGTATGTTTCCTTAATTGAAAATCAACTTGGTAAAAGGATTAAGATTCTTAGGAGCGACAATGGGGGAGAATATACTAGTCACGCCTTTGAGAATTACTTGAGCACTTTAGGGATGGTTCATCAAACGACTTGCCCCTACACACCTGAACAAAATGGTGTGGCCGAGCGGAAAAATCGGCACATTTTAGATGTAGGAAGGTCACTAATGTTTCATCACAATGTCCCTAAAAGATATTGGAATGAAGCCATTCTCACTACCATACATTTGATAAATCGTATGCCTTCGAAGTTGTTGAATGGAAAATCTCCTTTTGAATTGTTGCATAATAGGCAACCAAACTTATCTTATCTAAAGGTATTTAGCTGTACTTGTTATGTTCACATCCCTAATCATGCTAGAGATAAATTGAGTCATAGGAGTGTAAAGTGCATATTTTTAGGGTATTGCATTGATAAAAAAGGTTATAAATGTTTAGATCCTTTTAGGAATGAGAAATTCTTGTCAAGAAATGTTACTTTTCTGGAAAGTGATCCTTACTTTGATAAAGTGAGAAATGAAGGAGAAATGAAAGGGGATCCTCTTCCCCTATCTATTGTAGGTAATCGGTTGAGTTTGTTAAGGAATAACGATCAAATCAATAATGGAGTTAGTTTGAATGAAAGCGAAAAAAAGGATTTTATCTATGAAGATTCAACACAACAGAATGGTGATATTCATGAACCATTGGAATCAAATGAAGAACAAAACATAGTTAGCGAAAGTCAAAGTGAGGAAACACCTTGTGATGAGAACCCTAATGATCAATTAGTTTTCAGAGCATGAAATCCCATTTAGTTCCTCACCGGTGGGTCAAAATGAGAGAGAGTCCGATTCTTCATCACATGATCAAAATTTTCCTCTTAGAAGATCTCAAAGAATTAGGAAGCCTCCATCCGAATGGCAGAAAAATAGGGTATTCTTTTATGGGAACAAAGTCACAGCACATCCTATACAAAATTATTATACCTTAGATAATGTTAAAGAGAGTTATAGAGTGTTTTTAAGCAAATTGGATAGTTTGAAAGAGCCATCTTGCTACAACAAGGCCAAGGACATTCCTATTTGGAGAAATGCCATGGATGAGGAGTTGGAAGCTTTAGTTAAGAATAAGACATGGGAAATTGTTACTCTTCCCCAAGGTAAGAAAACAGTTGGGTGTAAATGGGTGTACAAAACCAAGCTGAAGAGTGATGGTTCCATTGAGAAACATAAAGCTAGATTGGTTGCTAAAGGATTCACTCAAACCTATGGTTTAGATTACACGGAGACATTTGCCCCAGTAGCCAAAATGAACACCATTAGAGTTATTTTGTCCTTAGCCACTAATTATGAATGGGAAATGTATCAAATGGATGTTCGAAATGCTTTTCTCCAGGGGGAATTAGAAGAAGAGGTTTACATGGATATCCCACAAGGATACAACATTAAAGTACCAAAACCGCATGTATGTAAGCTTAGAAAAGCCATTTATGGCTTAAAACAATCTCCTAGGGCCTGGTACTCTAAGTTGTTAGGTGCTTTAACTTCTCAACACTTTAAGGTTAGTATTGTTGATCACTCTTTATTCATAAAACACTCCAATAATGGTATTACTGTTGTGATAATATATGTGGACGATATAATTATAATAGGGAGTGATACTTTGGGAATAAACAACACTAAAAGTTATTTAAAGTCTACTTTTGATATTAAAGACCTTGGACACTTACGGTATTTTCTAGGTATAGAGATAGCCCATTCTAATAAAGGGCTATTTCTATCCCAAAGGAAATACACACATGATCTTTTGAAAGAGACAGGTAAGCTTGGAGGGAAGATAGCATCAACTCCAATTGAAGGACAAGCCAAAAAGAAGGATTTCACTGCACAGCATGGGCGCCCGCCGCTAGCATGTTGGGGTCCCGATTTTTTTCCCCAACTTTTCTACACCTTAGGGGTCAGCACACCTACTGAAATCCTTCCTAACTTACTGTCCCATTTGATTCTTGAGTTCCTTTCTTATTTTATATCCCCTAAGCTATCCTTCGGGTTAACTAATATATATAAAGATGTGTTGGATAGGCAAGACAACTCTTAAACCTATCACAACTTGCCTTGGTTGAAGAAGACAACTCTTAACTTCAACCTTAGCTCTTAAGCAAGGAAGACAACTCTTAACCTTAACGTAAGCCCAAGTTATCTCAAGACAACTCTTAAAAGATAACCGAAATATAAACAAGAATGTGAGCAAGAATGCTTACCTTTGATTCTTGATTAATGAATGAGAAAATAACAAAATTCGTAGCCTATGAGCTCCTCACAAATAATGGGCTGTATTTATAGTCCTAAGACAGCCTTAGCCTAATTTACCTAGTACTTAGGTTCCTTATCCACTTAGGATATGTTTTCCTAAGTCAACAAGCTTTTCTAAGTCAAATAAAACATTATCAAGATAGACCTTATCCTTTGTGTCCTAATCCTACAAGGATTCTTGGTCTTTCTTGAATTCCTACTTAGACTAGAATTCCTACTTTATCTTGTTTTCTATAGCAGCTAGACTTCCTCTTGGCTTATCCATCTAGGACTAGGACTTTGAATGCATATCCTTCTGCTCTTAGAATTCTTCTTGTCGCGACTATCCTATTGCTACTGGAACTCATCATGAGTGTCCTACATTAATTAGGATTAAGTCAAATACTGGTTGGGCTTCACTGCTGGGCTGCATACTTTCTGTTGCCACTCTTGTAATGCACATTTTCTGGCTCATGCTCTCCTTTGTCGCCCCATTTTCTGCCCATTGCCTTTCCTTCATACTTAGGTTCTCAACACCAGCGCGCTGGGCGTGCGCTCCCGCCCAGTGCAACATGCAGCAGCAGCTGCCCGCACATTTCGCGGCAGTTCGGCAGCTGCCACAACTTTTTCATTTTTCCCCGTGCCATTTTCAATTAAATGACATGATAATTTAGTTCAACATTTTAGAGTTCCATCTCTCTGGTTTCTCCCCGTTCCGACCCTGCTTCGTATTTTTCCCGAATTTTGCCGTTTTTGGCCTCAAAAAAATCGTAAAAATTATCCTGGGTTCTGAAAAATTGTAAGGACTCTTCCCTCACCTCCCTCTCATTTTTCTCAACCCCTCTGCAAAATTTCAGGCCAAAATACCCAGTATTTTTTATTTTTGGGCGGGGTGTTGTGACAGCTCAGACATGGGGTATGTCTCCTCCTGCCACTTGGGAAATGTCTCAAAACCCTCTTTAGGGGGGCGGGGTCAACTCACTCCAGTAGGGGCCAAAGTTGCCTAGCCATGCATGCCCCCTCGTCCGCACCCCTTGTTGTCCCTCGGTGGGTGGGTGGCAAAGCATGGCACGAGACCCTCCATTCTCAGGCGACCGTCCACCAGTCCGGGTCGCCGCTCTGGCGGCCCCTCCCCCAGCACCCCAAATGTTGCGAAATTGATCATTTTAGCTGCAGAATTGAGGACCTAGTCCCGTGCTTGTCGTTGCCAATGCGGAAACCAGTGCCATGAGCTAATGCTCCGGAAGTATGGGCTAAGTTTGTGGCACACCTTGCACGGTGCGAGGCCCTCTTCTTAGGCAACACTATTGGTTGCGAGGACTGAAACCCCATGCTCAGGTGAGCCGATGTGGACCTTGTGCGCAGCGCATCTCATAAGTGGTAGTTCAAGGTCTGCAGGAAGCTTACCCCAGTATGGTGTGATGCCCTCGCTTCATGGCTGACCATGTTGAGAACCTAAGTATGAAGGAAAGGCAATGGGCAGAAAATGGGGCGACAAAGGAGAGCATGGGCCAGAAAATGTGCATAACAAGAGTAGTAACAGAAAGTATGCAGCCCAGTAGTGAAGCCCACCCAGTATTTGACTTAATCCTATATAATGTAGGACACTCATGATGAGTTCCAGTAGCAATAGGATAGTCGCGACAAGAAGATCTCCAAGGGCAGAAAGATATGCATTCAAAGTCCTAGTCCTAGAAGGATAAGCCAAGAGGAAGTCCAGCTGCTGTAGAAAACAAGATAAAGTAGGAATTCTAGTTTAGGTAGGAATTCAAGAAAGACCAAGAATCCTAGTAGGATTAAGACACAAAGGATATGGTCTATCTTGATAATGTTTTATTTGACTTAGAAAAGCTTGTTGACTTAGGAAAACATATCCTAAGTGGATAAGGAACCTAAGTACTAGTTAAATTAGGATAAGGCTGTCTTAGGACTATAAATACAGCCCATTATTTGTGAGGAGCTCATAAGCGACGAATTTTGTTATTTTCTCATTCATTAATCAAGAATCAAAGGTAAGCATTCTTGCTTCTATTCTTGTTTATATTTCGGTTATCTTTTAAGAGTTGTCTTGAGATAACTTGGGCTTAAGTCAAAGTTTAGAGTTGTCTTCCTTGCTTAAGAGCTAAGGTTGAAGTTAAGAGTTGTCTTCTTCAACCAAGGCAAGTTGTGATAGGTTTAAGAGTTGTCTTGCCTATCCAACATATCTTTATATATATATTAGTTAACCCGAAGGACAGCTTAGGGGATATAAAATAAGAAAGGAACTCAAGAATCAAACGGGACAGTAAGTTAGGAAGGATTTCAGTAGGTGTGCTGACCCCTAAGGTGTAGAAAAGTTGGGGAAAAAATCGGGACCCCAACATCGGGACCCCAACAGACCATGACTGTGCGGGGACTGACCCCCCATTCTCGGGGGGATCCGGTGCGGGCCTTGTGCGCAGCGCATTCCATAAGTCGTAGTACAAGGCCTGCAGAAAGCTTACCCGAGCATGGTGCGATTTCCTCGCTGCCTGGCAGGCCATGATTGTGCGGGGACTGAGCCCCCATTCTTGGGCGAGCCGGTGTGGAACTTGGGTGCAGTGCAATCCGTAAGTCGCATGCAGTACCCTCGCTGCCTGGCAGGCTGTGTTGGGGTACCGATTTTTTTCCCCAACTTTTCTACATCTTAGGGGTCAACACGCCTACTAAAATCCTTCCTAACTTGCTGTCCCGTTTGATTCTTGAGTTCTTTTCTTATTTTATATCCCCTAAGCTGTCCTTCGGGTTAACTAATATATATATAAAGATATGTTGGATAGGCAAGACAACTCTTAAACCTATCACAACTTGCCTTGGTTGAAGAAGACAACTCTTAACTTCAACCTTAGCTCTTAAGCAAGGAAGACAACTCTTAACTTCAACCTTAGCTCTTAAGCAAGGAAGACAACTCTTAACCTTGTCTTAAGCCTAAGTTATCTCAAGACAACTCTTAAAAGATAACCGAAATATAAACAAGAATGGAAGCAAGAATGCTTACCTTTGATTCTTGATTATTGAATGACAAAATAACAAAATTCGTAGCTTATGAGCTCCTCACAAATAATGGGCTGTATTTATAGTCCTAAGACAGCCTTATCCTAATTTAACTAGTACTTAGGTTCCTTATCCACTTAGGATATGTTTCCCTAAGTCAACAAGC
>BNST01001590.1:0-13178 GCA_019650275.1 Xylocarpus granatum | reverse complement strand
ACTAGAGGTATTGGGTGCGTTTGGTAGTGCACCGGATGAACTTCCCTGAGTGACTAGAACATCCCTGCAGGGGCAGCAGAGGCATCCTGAACAATCGTGATGGGGTCCCGATTTCTTGTTCTAACTTTTTTATACCTTAGGGGTTAGCACAACTTTTGAAACCTCTCCTAACTTGCTGTCCCATTTGATTCTTGAGTTCTTTTCTTGATTCTTATCCCCTAAGCTATCCTTTAGGATTAACTAATGATAAAAGGATACATTGGATAGGCAAGACAACTTTTAAACCTATCACAACTTGCCTTGGTTGAAGAAGACAACTCTTGACTTCAACCTAAGCTTTTAAGCAAGGAAGACAACTCTTCACCTTGACTTAAGCCCAAGTTTATTTTCAAGACAACTCTTAAAAGATAACCAAAATATAAACAAGAATATAAGCAAGAATTCTAAAGCTTGATTCTTGATTACTGAATGTAAACGTACAAATTTGGAGCATATGTCTATGCTAACAAATAATGGGTTGTATTTATAGTATTGAACAGTCTTTTCCTAATTTAACTAGTATTGAAGCTCCTTATCCACTTAGGATAAGTTTTGCTAAGTCAACAAGATTTTCTAAGACAACTAGAAACAGCATCTGTAAACGGAGAATAAAGTTATCCCAATCTTCTAAGTGTGTTGTTGCTTTGAAGAGGATTAGCCCTTTTTTGCAGATACAGGCTCCTGGAATATCATGATCTTGGGCTTTATAGTATAAGCTTGTAATGCCCATCCCAGCAGGATATTGTCCATTTAGGGCAATAGTTTTAAAATATTCTTGGACTTCAATCATCCTAGTCATTTTTTCAACAAGGACGATACCAATTTTGAGGCGAGGTACTAAGAGAATCAGAAGAGCCGCAGAATGACCCTTACAAGAAGGATTATTGGAAGCTTTTCTGGAGTAGAAGAGAAGAGGGGTTTGTCATGTACAAGGGGTTAGGCATGTACAAGGTTATTTTCGTGTTTTTTTTTAATGCATTTCACTTCTCTGAATCTAACAACCTACTATTATTTTTTATGAATAGTGTTTCTAACCTACCATTCTAACTACTACTGTACACATCAAATTTTTCAAAAAATTAAATTTACCAAAGTTTTTTAAAGAAACCAACAACTGGAATAGGATCTATGGCGTTGGGGATATGGAATAAGATCAATAAGGGAGGGGCTCTCTACCTTATTGAAATATGTTGATTAAACTTTACCTTGAAGACTTGGAGAGATGAGAGTTTTTTGAGAGAGTTTTTAGACTTTTTGTTTTGAATTCTGAATGACTTTCATTGAAGTATAAAGGTGTTTTTATACAACTTAAAAGTGAACCATCGTTAAATAAAACCATGATTACTTTTTTAAAAAAACTCTAGTTACAAAAAAGTAATCTAACTCATGGTTAGATATAACCATGATTACTTCAAAAGAAACTATAGTTACAAAAAGTAAACAAATGATTGAAACAAACAAAATACATGAGTCAATTCTGGTTGGCAGATGAGGACAGGAGTTTGTCGGGGTAAAAAGACTGGCAAAGTAGATTCCTTCTGTCTTTTAATCAGCCAAGTCTATCAGATCATCATCATCAAGGTCATTATCTAGATTTGGGATTATTTGAAAATCTCCAAAGCTCTATACATCTAGATGGGCTCTTATAGAACGAAAGTGATCTTCTATGCTTGGATCTTCATGGATCTGGCCCAAGAAAGGTGTATAGATGTTGAAATGATATTTCTTAGTAAACACCTTCATTATACAATCTTCCATGTGCATAGTATAATTATAGGTCTAGGTCCGGAATCTCTGGTCTGATAAAAGCAGATTTTTGAAATTGATGATGTTTTCCATTGTTGAGGGCTCTGCTTCCTCAACTAAGATCATCCATTGTTGGCTGAGCCTGAGACAAGTAGGGGTTGAGAATGGGAATGCCTTTATTAATATCTCCATCTTGGCTTCCTCTCGGTATCCTGTAGAGTAACTAGCAGGAATGGAATTTATTTGGATATTCAAAAAACCATCTCCCACTTTTTTGAGTTCAAAATATTCATACAGGATATGGGCTAATTTCCATGAAAGTGGTTCTATTAACTTTTTTATCTGCATTGGATGAGTAACCACTATTCTTGATAGAAAGCCCATTTCAAACAGTATCTGTAAAGGGAGAACAGAGTTATCCCAATCTTCTAAGTGTGCTGTTGCTTTGAAGAGGATTAGCCCTTTTTTGCAGATACAGGCTCTTGGAATATCATGATCTTGGGCTTTACAGTACAAGCATGTAATGCCCATCCCTGCAGGATATTGTCCATTTAGGGCAATAGTTTTGAAATATTCTTGGACTTCAATCATCCTAGTCATTTTTTCAACAAGGATGAATCCAAGGACTTTTCTTTTTGCAGGGGTATTAAAGATGGGTTCCAGTAACTTCTTTTTGGCAAAACTTTCTTTGTTTTCTTCTTGCTAGATTTTTATCTCTTTTTTCATTTTTTCTTCATTCTCTCTTTTTTCGTTGAGCTCTCTTTGTATGTTTTTCTATTTTTTCTTCAAGCTCTTTTATTTTCTCATTTTTTGCACTCACTTCTGCTTTTACTAAATTTAGCTCTTTTTGGAGCATAAAAGGAGTTTGTGGAGTCACGGCAGGTATAGGAGAAGCTAAAAGCATAGACCTCAAATTTTCCTCTTGATTTTTTAGGTCTAAATAACAACATAAGGCGTGAATAATGTCAGGCTTGGATCTAGGGTTAAAATTCCATAGATTATCCACTCGACATTTTTGTTCAAGCTTTAATTGGGCTTTGGCTCTGAAAGAGAGATTGGTTCCAAGAGGAAAGGTTTTTGAAGTGTATGGACCGAAGAAAAATGAATTTGGATTTTGTGATGTTCCTACCATTGCTGCAAAAGAATAAATAATTTTATTAAGAAAAAAATTATTTTTTCTACAATATCTACTTTGTCTAAATATGCATGAAAGAATATGTTAGTGGGCTTAGAGGGCTCCTAACTTGCATTGGTACCCACAACAAAATTGAATTTTGTACAAAGCCACTATGCATGAATGCATATTTTAATTTTCTACTATTAATTACATTTCGATTATGCAAATTACTTTCTACAAGATGGTTACATTTCTACAATACAAATTACATTACTAATAATCTTAATTGTTCTTCAAAATTATCTTGATTTTTTATTTCTTCATTATTATCACATATACTTAATACATCACTATCATCACTATTTTCTCTACCATTTATACTAATTATATCAAATTTATCTTCTAATTCTAACTCTCTATAAACTGTCATTCTTTCTAAATCTCCTCTTTTATTTCTACATTCTCTAGCATAATGTCCTATTTGTCCACATATAAAACATTTGCATTTTTTAATTGATGGTTTTTTATTTTTAAATTTACTAACATGGTTTTTTCTAGGTATCCCCTTTCTATAATTAGTAGCTTTTCTAAAATATATTTTTTTTTCCTATCTTGTTTATATATTCCTGGTATATACACATTTTTACAGTAATTATAACTTTTAACCTGCTTAGCTACTTCATTTATTATACACTGATTCTTTAAGTATTCAAATATAAATATTATTCTAGGGTGTTATTCCTATTTGAAATGTTGTACCATGTTTTTTATTCCATTCTTCTACTAATATTGTATTAAAAGGAGGGAGGTAATTTTAGAAAAATATTTACTACTAAGTTGATCATCTGTAAAAGCTCTTCCTGTCTTACTTGCTAAATTAAGGTATTCATTACTAAAATCTTTTATCTGAGTCATATTATCTATGTGTAATCTTTCTAAATCTTGTAAAGCTCTATTCTGCATTTCGTATTTCCTCTATACTGATCATATCCTAAAATCATTTGTCTTATTTGACTAGTTATATTTTCTGTTACATCTGCATTAGCTACTAATACTCTGTATGCATTACTATAATCTTTTTTCCAAGATTGAAAGTATAATTTTGCTACTTCTCCTAACAAATTTTCTACATAATTTACTTTTTCTTGATTATCTATAAAATTAAATGTACTTAAATGTAATATAGTACTAGATTCCCACTTAGCTATTACTTCTTCCCATAATTGGAGGATGATAATTACTTAATACTAACATACTTCCACTATTTGCTAAAGCTGATGGTAATGTTATTTGTTCATAAGGAAACTTTTCTACTATATCCTTTACTTTTTATTTCTGGTGTACAGATTCTAATATTTTGGGATTATCTGCTCCTGGAAAAGTCCTATTTGGTTGTATTTCTACTGAGGGTAAATTTCCTGGACTATCTACTACCCCAGATGATGTACTTGCTAATATTTTATCCTCTATATAATCATCATATTTAGGAATTTCTATTTCTTCTAAAGGTAGACATATTCTCTGTCTCTATTTATTCCATTTCCTAAGTATTTCTAGTAAATCTATATCTTCTTCATTATTCTCATTTTTTATTATGGGATAATTTTCTCTATATACCATATCTATAAATAAACTACAATCATCTAAATCTGGTATTTCTAAGAAATTAACCTTCCAATCATATTCTGGATATTTACTATATAATTCTTCTAATTTTTGTTTTTCTTCCATCTATAATCTAGATGCTACAAGGCTATGTTTTAACCAATTTTCAATTAATTTTAATAATGTTAATCTTACTTCTACTCTGTTTCTAAATATATTTCCTGTGCTATATTTTTCTAACCTTCTTTCTAGTCTTTCTATTTCAATTATTAACATATTCCCTAAATGCTGCTACATTTACTCTATTATCTAAAGTTATTTAAAGTTAAGCAATTAACTATTTCTCTGTGTGAAATTGAAATCTGTATTTATTGACATTTTAGCTTCTTCCTATAGTAGGTAGATTTTGTTCTATAGATTCTTCATCACTATCTAATTCAGAGGTTCCTACATTTCTTTGTTCTATAAAATTATCAAACCTTATACTTTGGTTACCATTCAAATCTACATATATTGAACTACTTTCTGGTACTAATACTGTTTTTCTTGTATTTATTTCTACAAATTTTTCTAAGTTCCATCATAATCCTGCTAATCTAGTAGGGTCTATTATTTCTAGTTTTATCATTCTAATTCCTCTAGTTGATAATCCATTTATTATTGTATCTGTATTTACTTTATACCTATTTCCTGATTTATTACTAGCTCTACTAAAGTATCCTATAGTAATATTTAAATTATCTCCTTCGTAATCTTCATATCCTTTTGTTTGTATTCCTATTTTTAACTTTTCTCAAATCATTTATAGATTTTAATATATTAGGTGATAATAAATAACCTTGTATTACTATTCATATCTACTTTTATTGTTCCTAATACAGCTTTAGACATGTTTTTTATCCAACTAGTGTCTAATATGCCTGCGGGTATGTTCTGGTCACTCCTGTAAGTTTATCCTGTGCACTGCCAAGCATGCTCGATGCCTCTCCTGCGCTCATGGGGATGTTTAGATCACTCTCGGAAGTTTGTACCATGCACAGTCGGTTGTGCCTGGTGCCTCTGCCATGCTCGTGGGTATGTTCCAGTGCACAGCCAAGCATGCCCGACGATGTTACCATGCGCACATGATATTCTGGTTACTCCCAGAAGTTCATTTCCCGCACGGCCGAGCACGCCCAATGCACTGTTGTGCCCATGGGGATGCTCATGTAGTTATCCCACACTGCTGCCGTGCCTGTGGGGTTGTCCGGTCAGACTGAAAGTTCATCCCATGCACTGCCCAATGCTTCTGATGCCACTGCCGCGCCCATGGGGATGTTCCAGTCACTCCTGGAAGTTTGTTCTGTGCACTGCCAAACAGGCCTGACACATCTGCCATGCCTACGAGGATGTTCCAGTCATGCTCAAAAGTTCTTCCAGCACATGGCCAAACACTCCCACACCTCTGCCATGCCTGCAGGGATGTTCCGGCACACTGCCAACCATACCAGACGACACTGCCGTGACCGCGGGGATGTTATGGTCACTCCAGAAAGTTTCATCCTGTGCACGGCCAAATGGCCTAACGCCTCTGCCATGCCATGAGATATTCTATTTGATCCCAGAAGTTCATCCTGTGCACTGCCAAATGTGACTGACTCCAATGCCGCACCGACAGCAATGTCGCAGTCACTCCCAGAAAGTTTGTCCTGCACACCGCCGAGTGCATCAAATTCCTCTGCTGCACCATGGCGATGTTCTGGTCGCTACTGGAAGTTCATCACATGCGCTACCAAACATGCCCGATGCCGCTGCCACACTGGTGGGGATGTTTTGGTCGCTTCCAGAAGTTCATCCCGTGCACCGTTGAACATGCCCGATGCCACTACCACACCCACAAGGATGTTGCAGTTGATGCCTCTTCCGTGCCCACGGGATACTCTGGTCACTTCCAGAAGTTTGTCCCGAGCACTGCCGAATGAGCCTAATGCCTCTGCCACACCTGCGGGCATGTTCCCGTCGCTCCCAGAAGTTTGTCCCACATACTGCTGAACATGTCCGATGCTGCAAATGCACCTGCAGGGATGTTCCAGTCACTACCGGAAGTTCGTACCCTGCGCTACCTAACTTGCCCGAAGCCTCAGACACACTCATGGAGATGTTCCAGTCACTATCTGAAGTTCGTCCTTGGCACTGCTGAATGTGTCTGATGCCTCAAATGCACCCACATTGATGTAACAGTAGCTACCAAAAGTTCATCCCGTGCACTGCAAATGTGTTTGGCAATGCTGCAGCGCCCATGGGGATTTCTGGTCACTCCCAAAAGTTCATCCCACGCTCTTCCAAATGCACCCAACGCCTCCCCAGTAGTTCATCCTTCGTACTGCCGAATGCACCCACCGCTGCTGTCCCACCCATAGGATGCTCCGGTTGCTCCCAGAAGTTCATCCTGCACACTGCCGAACTGTTGAGGACCTTAGGAGACAAGGGGAGCGTGAGAGAATGCGCGCAAGGTGCCAGGCAGCAGACCAACCAGCAAGTGTGCACAACCAGCATGCACACAGTAAGAAGTGAAGCACGGCCAGGTTCTGACTCAGTCCTAATCAATGGCGGAAATGAAAGCCAAGGAGAATTCCAGCAGCAGCAGGACATCCATGCCAAGGAGAATTCCAGTAGCAACAGGACATCTATGCCAAGAAGAGTTCTATCAGCAGCAGGACACTCATGATGAGTTTCAATAGCAATAGGATAGTCACGACAAGAAGAATTCTAAGGGCAGAAGGATATGCATTCAAAGTCCTAGTCCTACAAGGATTAGGCAAGAGGAAGTGCAGCCGCTGTAGAAAACAAGATAAAGTAGGAATTCTAGTCTAAGTAGGAATTCAAGAAAGACCAAGAATCCTAGTAGGATTAGACACATAGGGGATAAGGTCTATCTTGATAATGTTTTATTTTGACTTAGAAAAGCTTGTGACTTAGGAAAACATATCCTAAGTGGATAAGGAACCTAAGTACTAGTTAAATTAGGATAAGGCTGTCTTAGGACTATAAATACAACCCATTATTTGTGAGGAGCTATAAGTACGAATTTTGTTATTTGTCATTCATTAATCAAGAATCAAAGGTAAGCATTCTTGCTTCCATTCTTGTTTATATTTTCGGTTATCTTTTAAGAGTTGTCTTGAGATAACTTGGGCTTAAGTTAAGGTTAAGAGTTGTCTTCCTTGCTTAAGAGCTAAGGTTGAAGTTAAGAGTTGTCTTCTTCAACCAAGGCAAGTTGTGATAGGTTTAAGAGTTGTCTTGCCTATCCAACATATCTTTATATATACTAGTTAACCCGAAGGACAACTTAGGGGATATAAAATAAGAAAAGAACTCAAGAATCAAATGGGACAGCAAGTTAGGAAGGATTCCAGTAGGCATGCTGACCCCTAAGGTGTAGAAAAGTTGGGGAAAAAAATCGTGTCCCCAACACGAACGCGCCAGATGCAACTGTCATGCCTGCGAGGTTGTTCTGGCCACTCCTGGAAGTTCGTACTGAGCATGGCTGAATGCGTCCAATGTCTCTGCTAAGCCTGCAGGGATGTTTTGGTCGCTCTCGGAAGTTCATCCTGCACACTGCTAAATGCACTCAACTCCGCTGCTATGCCCGTGGGGATGCTCCACTCGCTCCCAGAAGTTCATCCTGTGCACTGAAGATCATGCTTGATGCCTCTGCTGCACTGGCAAGGACGTTTCAGTCGCTCATAGAAGTCAATCCTGTGAACAGGCCAACGTGCAGGAAGCCCCAGCCATGCCCAGGGGGATTTCTTGGAAGCTCTTGGAAGTTTGTCCCATGCACTACCGAATGCGCCTGACACCTCTGCCGTGCCTGTGGGGTTGTTACAGTCACTGCACGAAGTTCATCCCGCACACTGTCCAAGTGCCGGAAGTCTCTGCCATGCCCCGAGGGATGTTCTGGTTGATCCCAGAAGTTCATCCCATGCACTGCCCAAATGTGCCAAAGCCTCTGCCACATTCGTGAGGATGTTACGGTCACTCCCAGAAGTTCGTCCTGCTCACTGCCGGATGTGTCCGACACTGCTGCTGCCCCAGCAGGCATGTTGGGGTTGTTCCTTGAAGTTCACCCCGTACACTGCCTCTTCCACACCTATAGGGATGTTCTGGTTGCTCCTGAAAGTTTGTTCTAAGCACTACCAAATGCACCCGATGCCGCTGTCATGCCCGTGGGGATTTTCCAGTCCTACCCGGAAGTCTGCGCCGTGCACTGCCAAATGTGCACAATGCCGCTGCTGCACCAGCGAGGATGTTCTGGTTGCTCCCAGAAGTTCGTCCTGCACAGTGCCCAACATGCCTGAGGCCTCTTCTGTGCCTGCAGGAATGTTCTGGTTGCTCCTGGAAGTTTGTTGCGCAAGTTCTTCTTGTGAACTGCCAAATGCACTCAATGCCTCTGCCACACCCACGGTGATATTTTACGTCGCACCCAGAAGTTCATCCCGCATATTGCTGAACATGCCTGATGCCTCTCCCACACCTGCAGGGATGTTCTATCACTCCTGGAAGTTCGTCCCAAGCACAGCTGAACACACCCAACACCGCTGTTGTGCCTGCAGGCATTTTCCAATCACTCCCAAAAGTTCATCCCGTGCACTGCCAAACGTGCCTAATGCGTCTACTGCACTGCAGGGATGTTCTGGTTGCTCCCAGAAGTTCAACCTGCACACTGCTAAACGCTCATGACATCGCTGCCATGCCAGCAGGGATTTTCTGGTCGCTCCTGGAAGTTCGTCCCCACACTGCCGAAAATGCCTGGCGCCACTGCCACACCCATGGGAATGTTCATGGGTCACTCCCGGAAGTTCGTCCTGCACACTGGCCATCATGTTCAAAGCATCTTCTGAGCCCTCAGGGATGTTCCGTTCGCTCCCGAACGTTTGTCCCAGCGAACTGCCGCACGCCTAATGCCTCTGCCACTCCCTTGGGGTTGTTCCGGTTGCTCCTGGCAGTTCATCCCTTGCACTGCCCAACATACACAAAGCCTCTGCTGCGCCTGTGAAAATATTCTGGTCGCTCCCTGAGGTTCGTCCCACACACTGCCCAATGCGACCGAAGCCTCTGCCACGCCCAAGGGTATGTTCTGGTTGCTCCCGGATGTTCATCCCGTGTACTGCCCAATGTGCCCGAAACCTCTACTGCACCCATGGGGATATTCTGTTCGCTCCTGAAGTTCATCCGGCACCAATGTCGTGCCTAGGGGGGATGTTTCCAGTCACTCTCAAAAGTTTGTCCCATGCACTGCCCAATGCACCTGAATCCTCTACTGCGCCTGCGGGGATGTTCTGGTCGCTCCTGAAAGTTCATCTTGTGCACTGCCGACTGTGTCCGATGCTGCTCCGTTCCTGCAGAGATGTTCCAGTGGCTCCCGGAGGTTTATCCTACACCCTGCCAAACATGACTGTTGCCTTTGCCGCAGCAGCGGGGATGATCTGGTCGCTCCAGGAATTTTATCTTGCATCCTGCCAAATGTGCCTGAAGCCTCTGCTGTGCCAGCGGGGATGTAATTTATCAAATATAAAAATTTTAAATTTTTCTAAAGTATTTATACAAGCTAATATTTCTGCATCTATACTAGTTACTTTAGTTTTATACTTTCCACTAGTATATCTACTTAATTTTTCTAACTGAAGTACTAGGCAGAAGCAAAGGTGCTGATAAGTCCTAGGTGTAGGTGAAAACTTGTGGAGAGAATAGACTTATAATCATGACCAGTAAAGACGACGAGGTACTTCATAGGCTTGATTATTTGAACTCTTGGGAGTTCCTCACGTGCACTACCCAATGTGCCCGAAGCCTCTGCTGCACCTGCAGGGATGTTTTAGTTGCTCCCATAAGTTCGTTCTGTGCACTGCCCAACACACCCGAAGCCTCTGCTGTGCTCAGGGGCATAAACTGGTCGCTCCCCAAAGTTTGTCATGCGCACTACTGAACGTGCCTGATGCTGCTGCCACATCTGCGGGGATGTACTGGTCGCTCCAGGAAGTTCACCCAGTGCACTGCCGAATGCACCCAATGCCTCTGTTGTGCCTGCAGCGATGCTTCAGAAGCTCCCGGAAGTTTGTCTCACACACTTCTGAATGCACCCGATGCCGCTGCCATACCTGCAGGGATGTTCTGGTAGCTTCCGGAAGTTCATTTCACACACTGCTGATCGCATCCGACGCCTCTGCACCGCCCGTGGGGACATTCTGGTCGCAGCTGGAAGTTTCTCCCACACACTAACAAACACACCTGATGCCTCTCCCGCACCCACAGGGATGTTCTGGTTGCTCCCTAAAGTTCCTCCTGTGCATTGCTGAACATGCCTCACACCTCTGCCATGCCCGTGGGGATGTCCCGGTCTCTCTCTCTAGTTCATCACTCACACTGCCCAATGTGCCCAAACCTCTGCCTTGCCCAATGTGCCCAAACCTCTGCCTCGCCTGCAGCGATGTTCTGGTTGCTCAAAGAAGTTCGTCGTGTGCACTGTAGAACATGCCCGACACCTCTGCAGCACATGCAGGGATGTTCCGGACACTCCCGGAAGTTCATCCTGCACACTGCCAAACATGCCCGATGCATCTACCATGCCCATGGGCATTTTTCAGGTCGCTCCTGGAAGTTTGCCCCTTGCACTGCCAAATGTGTCTGATGCCGCTGCTGCTCCAGCGGGGATATTCAAGTTGCTCCCCAAAGTTCATCCTTTGCAATGAATGTTCTCGACGCCTCTGCCCCAGGGGTGATGTTTTGGTTGCTTCTGGAAGTTCGTCCTACACATTGCCCAACACGCCCGAAGCCTCTGCCGCATGCACTAGAATGTTCCGGTTGCTCACAAAAGTTCGTCCGGTGCACTGCCGAACGTGTCCCAACACCACTGCTGCACCCAACAGGATGTTCCGGTCATGCCCAAAAGTTCATCCCACGCATTGCCGCACCTACGGGAATATTCTGGTCACTCCCAGAAGTTCATCCTATGCATTGCTGAACATGCCCAATGCCTCTGCCAGGCCCACAGGGATGTTCTAGTCACTCCCAGAAGTTCAAACCATGCACTACCTAACGTGGCCGAAGCCTCTGCCGCACCCGCTGGGATGTTCTAGTCGCTTCTGAAAGTTCATCCTGCACTCTGCCAAATGTGTCCCACACTTCTGCCACGCCCGTGATAATGTAGTGGTCACACCTAGAAGTTTGTCTTGTGCACTAACAAACATGCGTGATCCTCTTCCAGGCCCATAGGGATGTTCCCGGAAGTTCATGTCATGCACTATTGACCGCGCCTGACGCCTCTGCCACACCCGGGTAAATGCTCCGGTCGCTCCTGGAAGTTTGTCCTGTGCATTGCGGAACGTACTTGACTCGTGTGCCGCATCCGCGTGGATGTTTTGGTCGCTCCTAGAAATTCGTCCGCGACGCACTGTTGAACGCGCCCGACACTCTGCCACACCCACGGCGATGTTCCGGTCGCTCCCAAAAGTTCATCACAGGTACTACCCAACGTGCTCGAAGCCTCTATCAAGCTTGCAGGGATGCTCCAGTTACTCCTGGAAGTTTATCCCGCACACTGTCGAACGTGTGCCCCACCGTTGTTGCTCCTGCAGGGATGTTCGGGTCACTTTGGGAAGTTTGTCCTATGCAATGCCGAACACATCTGATGGTGATGCCATGCCTGCGAGGATGTTTGGGTCACTCCTGGGAGCTAATCTAGTGCACTAGCCAATGTGCCTGAAGCCTCTGCCATGCCTACAGGGATGCTCCATTCACTTTCAGAAGTTCATCCCGAGCACTGCCAAACGTGTCCGACGCCTCTGCCGGGCTTGCAGGAATTTTCTGGTCACTCCCGAAAGTTCATTCTGCATGCTGCCAAACAGACCTAACGCCTCTGTAGAGCCCGAAGGAATGTTCTGGTCACTACTAGAGCCCGACACCTCTGGTTGCTCAAAGAAGTTCATCGTGTGCACTGCCCAACATGCCCAAAGCCTATGTCGCACTCGCAGGGATGTTCTGGTCACTCATGGAAGTTCATCCCGTGCACTGCCAAACTATTGGGGTCCCGATTTTTTTACCCAACTTTTCTACACCTTAGAGGTCAGCACGCCTATTGGAATCCTTCCTAACTTGCTATCCCGTTTGATTCTTGAGTTCTTTTCTTATTTTATATCCCTTAAGCTATCCTTTGGGTTAACTAATATATATAAAGATATGTTGGATAGGCAAGACAAATCTTAAACCTATCACAACTTGCCTTGGTTGAAGAAGACAACTCTTAACTTCAACCTTAGCTCTTAAGCAAGGAAGACAACTCTTAACCTTGTCTTAAGCCCAAGTTATCTCAAGAAAACTCTTAAAAGATAACCAAAATATAAACAAGAATGGAAGCAAGAATGCTTACCTTTGATTCTTGATTAATGAATGAGAAAATAACAAAATTCGTAGCTTATGAGCTCCTTACAAATAATGGGCTGTATTTATAGTCCTAAGACAGCCTTATTCTAATTTAACTAGTACTTAGGTTCCTTGTCCACTTAGGATATGTTTTTCTAAGTCAACAAGCTTTTCTAGGTCAAATAAAATATTATCAAGATAGACCTTATCCAAATGTTTCCTAATTTTACTAGGATTCTTGGTCTTTCTTGAATTTCTACCTAGACTAGAATTC
>BNST01001589.1:10000-40342 GCA_019650275.1 Xylocarpus granatum | reverse complement strand
AGTGGCGGAACTGTGAGCTATTTCAACCTCAGAATGCAGTTCCCTATGACACATCTGCAGTTATCATTGCTTATGGCCGTGAGGTCTACCAAACAATATCTGAAGGCCAGGTTAGTATAAAGGTGCAGCAACAACTTCCGCTTATGCTGCTGATCCAGCTTCTCCGTCTTTTTCTTTCTTTCCGAATCTCTATCTCTTTGCGGCTACAGCCTATTCTATCTAATAGGACCCATATTCAATCTCTTAAGTGACTTCTGAACACTAGCTAGCTCTGGACCCACCTATATTAGCCATGAGCGATCACCAAGCGGAGTTGAAAGAAAAAGAGACTTGACATGCCAAAACTTTACTCGCGAGCTCGGAACGAACGGAGCGGAAGGGATCATAAGTTCCAGGGAAAAGTGAAAAAGACGAGCACTTGGGACCACGGAGCCAACGTTTAAGACAAGGCTAAACGAGGCCATACATGTAGTAAACTCCTCTCGTTGTGAAGAGAGTGAGTGGGATAATCAATAGAAAATATCCATTCATTCGGACTCCCAGTAAGAAAACGTATTCATATTGCTTTATATTGGGCCATAGCTAGCAACTCACTTTTTCCCGCTGCTTTCTAAATAGAAATCCATCTGGAACTATCTTACTCGCTAGCTAGTGCTTTGTTTTCATTCCAACTGGAGGCCGGGGCTCATCCTCGGAAAATGGGTCATGGAGTCCATCCTGCACCAATGCTGGGCAAGGTGTCATCCATGGAGCTCCCCGGAGAAAGGGAAAGACGAGAATATTAGCTAGAGACATGATCAATAGTTACGATATCCCACGAGCAGCACAGAGAAGGAAGATGGCGAGAATCCGGTGCATTAGAAAGCGCAGTTAGGGAAGAAATTGCAGAGAGATGCCGCTGCAGTTAGCTCTCCAGGTAGGTCACCGAGGGTGAGAATAAGCTCTTCATCTGATCGCTAGAAATATCGATTAAAGAAAGTAGCTCGGATGAAAGCTCTCCCACCTTCGTAATGTAGTAGCTATCCTTCCTATGATTTTCCTTGTCGAAAAGTCTTTAGAAGATGACATGGATGAGATGCATCGAAGACAAGCTGTTCGAGAATCCTCTGCTTGAGAGGAAGATTCATAGTAGACGCCGAGCTGTTCACGTGAAGAGGTAAAGATGAGCACTGTCTTTTGGACAGAATAAGGCCTTTGAAAGGGTCGGTCTTTACTTGATGCCGAGACTATAAGGGTAGGACTTGAGGGCTGCTAGTCTTTTCGACGAATCCCTTGTTCGAGAATGCGCAGCGGCTGTTCGGGATTAACCTGATTGACTAATATGCCCGCAAGAAGGAACTGCAATCGAATATGCTACACTATACGAGATAAGCAAGGATCATTCAATAGTAAAGATACCCACGGGCAGATGTTCTCGACTAATCAGCAGCTGTTACAGAATCCGCAGCTATAGCTATTGAATCAGAAGATGTCCCCAAACAGCTTAACATCTTGTTAGCTACAGTCCTTGCTTACTCATCTAATGCAGACTTGCTCATTAGGTGTAACCCATAAATAGCTATGGAACTGGATAACTAGTATATACACAATCCTCGAACAGGAAGGGACTTATGTAAAGGCAATAAGAGGCACTTCAACTCTAGATGGCAGGGAATTCCCAATGGATGAAATTCAAATAGCAATCCCACCCACTACTTCTAAAATAGATACTTCTACAACTAGGGGGTCTATTAATTACGGGTGAAAGCCTTGATCGAAGGTCCTCGGACCCTGAGGGTCAATCGATCCAAGATCTAAGCCCGTTGGTCGTTTAGTTAGGGCAATAGTACGTAAAGGCGAGCAGCGAGCCAGTTCTCAATCAAATGGCGATCTCAAAAGCAGAGAGTTATTCAGGGCATCATAACCACAACTTACGGTTCCAACTCCACCTCATAGGTTCCCCGGTACTGGATTTCGGGCAGGTAAAAACCTAAGTCGGATCCCCGTATCCAATCCCGCTTTCTCAAGCGAGTAAACAACATCTCCTGCTACAAGGCATCTATCTGCATCCCAATCCCATCGCTTTCAACCGAGCTCAGAGTGGGCGAGCCAGGGATTGAATTTCGCTAATCGACATTATATAGATAGATTCGAGGGCACGGAGCGCTAACTCTCATATCATAGAAAGCGAAGGCTAAATCCAAGAGCTAAACAATCCTTCCATGGTTCCTGTGAAAGGTCCCTTCGGATATAGCAGGATTTCGATGATAGTTGAGTGGTGAGGAGAAGGGGGAAGCGCAGCGATCAAAGCTGGGGGTTTCAACGAAAGAAGAGAAGAGAGTACTTCCATTTTGAAGATAAGTATACGAGAAGGGAAGGGTAAAGCATATATCTATAGATAGGCCTCTCCTATCAAGTCAATGATTTCGGATGCCAACCTCTCTTTCTGGTGCAAGGGAGGATTTTTTCCCTAGTGGGAATCTCAGATGTGGAAGTTTGATTCCGATTTTGAGTTGTCACTCGGAGCCACTCTGTCAACAAAACAAGCCGTTAGTCAAGAGGTTAGTTACCGTGTTCGGTATCGGCAGAGAAAGTAGAGAAGGACAGTGACACAATAGCTCTAACATAAGCAAGCTGTCAAGAGGGAGCAATGCAGTCAGTATACAGAATCGGCATTCGATTCGCGGGCTTAGTCACCCCTACCCTATGGATGGTTTCATAGCTTCTGTCAGGTCAGGAGTGAACGAAGGAAAGGTGGTTTCAAGTTTGATTGTGCGTTTACGCTTTGTTTAAGCAGCTTTTAATGCGCTTTCTAATCCGCTTCTGTAAATAAAGAGGCTAAGGCTAACTAACTTACATGATTTCAACTATGCCTGAAAGCTAGTAGCTAGTCTTGAAAGAAGCCGTTCCTTCGCTGCTTGCTTTGTGCGCTATGCGCTAAGAGCTTTCTTTCCTTGCCAAAGTTAGGATAGGAAGGCTCGAAGAGCTGTCAACGACCTTGGTCGAAGACGGGAAGAAGGTAAATGGGTATATGAGAGGGATAGAATCTATTTTTTATACCGTCGTTCAATACGCCCAATGTTCCTTATTCCTTAAATATTCTCTGGGAAAGGGCTCCGTATAACATCTATCTCAAAAGAAGGACTTTTATGCCTTCTCTCCATTCCCGGACGTAGCAAACCCCTTATTCTGCTAATGAAAGTCTTCCTAGCACGGACAATTAAGCGAAAAGGATAAGAAGAGAAGGCGGTGATATTCCAGTCAGTCTCCTCCTCGCTACGTTCAGAGCAGAGGAGAGGTGAAGAAGATGATACCGAATCCTCAAGGCATCCCTCGTGTTCACTCTTGGCCAACTCCATCCGGTCGAGCTACCCTTCGGGGGTAGACAAATCCTTGACTCTTTTACTCATGGGTTGAAAATCAATGTCGTGGGTTCGAATGGAAATCAATTGGTTGCGCCGCGCGTCTTGTATCTCTTTCTCTTTCAAAGAGCTACCAGTTGGCCTGGTCAAAGCCACTACCGACTAAGATTTCCACGTTCAAGCTTGATAAGGGATAAGGAAAAAGACCGCACAGCAAGCAAAGCAAGGGTGTAAGCGCGAATGCTTACCGAGTTCAGCCTCTTCTCTTAGAGAGGTACTTCCTTACTTCTTCTTAGACCGGTTTAACACTAAAGTAGAGCTAAAAGATTGCATCCCGGACCTTGCCATTAGTAGACTGCTTTCTAACTTAGAAATGGAATAAATATAAGAAATCCCCTACTTCGCTTAGTATGCTTTGCTTGCTCCATCCTCTATTACTACGTAGTGAGATTTTTTTTTAGGATAGCACGTGGGACCAACTACTTATATATATAATAAACCATCGGCAATCGCTAATGGTATACTAGACTCTCCTTCTTTCTTTCTTTAATAACCTAGGGTCTCAGGCCTTTGTGCCCCATAACCACAAACTATGAGTTTCAGGCTTAGCTCTTAACTCCTAAGAGAAACCTGGAGCTCGAAAGAGCGGTCTTCATCTTGTGCGAAAGACTCATTCCAGGAAAGTCAAAGAAAGAGCAGTGCGGCCAAGGCCTAGAAATTGCACTCTTCGGGATGCTAAAGTCAAGAGTCGGTCTTTTTTTCCCTCTACTCCAGTAGATTGGAATAAGAGCTGGCTTCTTACTGTCAGCGATCCACATATATGGGAAGAACCTTGATCGAGCCGCATCGAGAAAGAGTGAAACTTGGGTTTCTCGTTATCCTTGGATTGGGCCTTCGCTTTGGACCCTTTGGGTCTTTATGGTCTTTTAGTGGAGTCCAAGGACCCATCTTATTCCTTCCATAGAGAGAGGGAGTCAAAGACTCCAAGGACGAGTAAAACGAGTGTGAAAGAAAGAAGATCGTCCAAGGACTCATCCACTCGAAAGACACGAAGGACCCGCAGGGGACCTACGGGAAGCTTCGCGGTCGATCCACGACTCCCTATCATGGCATGTTACACCTTTACTTCTCTTCCCTCTCTCCTATGGAAGAAAGGGAAGGACATGAAAAGAAGGACATGATAAGCGATTTTCCCGAGGGGGAAACAAAAACATGGATTGGGACCACGAGCTCCTCTTTGAAAGGACAGGGTAAGCGTTTTTCCCGGGGTTGATACAAAACAAAAATGGGTATCGTAAACCCGGGCTTCTCTTTCTGAATCTGATTCACTTCCGACGCGGAGCACACTCGACCCCGCGTCACTTGATGTATCATCGAGGAATAAAAACCTCTTCTGATTCTGCGTCGCTTGCTGCATCGAGAATAGCTTCCCCTTCTGAACCTTCGTCATTCTTTGAAGAGGGAATTGCTGATGATTCCGGCCGGCTCTGTAGTTTCGAGGCTGGCTTAGATCTTTCTGCCGTTTTGGGGAACATTTTGGCCTTAACTTCTGCTTTGGTTGGTTCCCTTTGAGGAGTCGCAGGGGCAGAAGGCTGACCGACGAACCAGGGTCTAACAGGATGCGATTGACCTTGTGATTGTCAATCTCCCCAATCACATAGTTGGGACGATTGTGTTCAGTTCATTTCAGCATGAGGTCGTCGTTAGTGAAGGTGATAGCAGCCGAATACTGGGCATACAGGACCCCTTCATGTTCACCTCAGCGAAGTGGCTTTGATATTTGTCAGGATCCAGCAGCGCCTGGACAAACGCAGTCCTGATATCGGATGACAGAGGGCATCATATACGCTGAGGAGGGCTTGAATCTTCTTCAGGTTTTAGAGGTTAGAGCAGCAGCATGTACTCTTTTTAGATAGCATTTGGTGATTGGTACTGACCAAGTGATCAGAGGGCTCAAGAGTGCAACGTGCTAGACTTAAGACTTCAAAAGGAGTGATTTTTTTGGAAAACTTTGACTACCAATCCCTCTTTTGGAAAGAGAGTTCTTCTCACCCATAATAGAGTATGCCCATTCTTACCTTTTAAGTGACAAGGGGGGTGAAGGTACTCAATTTGACTGGACCGCCTTACTAATAAAGGGGCTCTTCGACCAAGGAGACATTCTGGTACTTGACGAATGGCCGGCCACCTTTTACGTTAGAAGAGCAAAAGGCCCAGGGTATAGCAGGATGAACCAATGTGAATGAGTGTAAGCTTCGTTGCCCGAACACGATTAGTGCTGACCACACTAGGTGCTACCGCGGTAGCAAGAGAGGCAAGGCGGTGACAATTGAGAGGTTGTCACTGAGCATTCCTAGTCACACGGGAAGAGAGGTCAAATGGCAAGGCAAGGCCATACGCCCGTTTGGCTCTTCGCGGAGTATAGCTCACATCCAAACATCTGATTGGGGAACGGGGCAACGCCCATGAAGCTCCGGCGGAAAGGGAAGGCCTGCCAGGCCGTATGCCCATGGGTGCAGGATTCTTCGAAAAAGTGCGGGCTGACTCGGAGACCCGGGACCTTGGCTTAGCAACGAATGAAGGTAAGCTGAAAAAGCTTTTTCCGCCAGCGGCTTATGTAGTGGTCGGCCTTATAAAGCTCGCTAAGCAAAGCTTACCTCCCCCTTTCCTGATTAAATAAAGTCTTCACTTAGTAGTCGGCATTCTATAAGCGACTTGTCGAGTCTACGAAGCTTTGCTTCTTGTAGTCGGCCCGTAATGCCTTCCTTCATTTGCTTTCCCCCTTCCAGCTCAGAATGCCTAATGCCTATTATCCAGTTCTAGAAGCTAACCGCCAGAAGCTCACCCTTCGGGTCTCGCTTCCAGCGCAGGAGGCCAAGCATTCTGCCAGACGTCCCGGCCTTGGAGCCCCGTTCGCCTTTGGTACTTCAGTAGATCTTCAAAAAGAAAAAGCGCTACTTCAATGCAGCCTTAACTACTACGCAAGCTCCACCAATACCTATACCTACCTATAGAAAAAGTACCAGTGACGGTGACTTTATAGGTTTATGGATTCAGTCACCTTCGGTGCCTCCATAAATATCAACAAACAACATGTCGTGACCGGTGTAGTTAAGTTTCCAAAGGTGAACAGCCCCCTGTCTTTTATAGTCGTAAAAAGCTTCTCAGAAAGAAGAAAAGTCAGGAAGGAGGCATTCGAAAGGCCGACGACTACACGGACTCTATACCAAGTCATGAGCGATAGCGAAGCCAAGCCGCCACCTACAGGCAGAGAGGGATGAAAGCCCGACGAAGGCCTATGATATAGTAAGAAAGAAAGTACGTTAAGGTTACGAAGTCACTTAGAGCCGTCTACAAAGGGAAGGGCGCCGGTAATATATAATAATGGTGAGTCGAATCAGGCGCGGCAGCCGTTCCAAGGTTTTTATGCCACCGTTCAGTAATAAGGTTCAACCGGACGAATCACGCAATAGGCCTTTTTCTTAGTAAATGGAGGCAGCTTAGAACACGGCCGAAGAGAAGGGCAAGAGTAGAAGTACGCCCCGAAACAGAGGAAATCGTTGCAGACCAAGTCCCGAGAGCACTCAAAAACCACTTAATTTAGGCTTAAAGGGTGGACACAGGTTCCGCAAAGGAATCGAATGTAGTTCAGCTCAAGACAGAATTAGTGGGAAGCGCACCCATCTCTATACATCAACGGGTTTGGTGCAAAGATTCTCTGTACCAGGATCGTCATCTGTCTCAGTGCCACCGAACTTTATCAAAGAGATTTTCAACGAAAGACCAGATTGCGTTGGTGTTCAGCGACGAGTATCTCTTAGCGGAGTGAAAGCAGCTTGGAACACAACCGAGGGGAAGATCGTCGAGGAGAAGGAGATCCTAATACTATCCCGGAAAGTCTTAGCGTCAGTTTTGCCAGGGTTCTTGTTATTTCAATACCGTCATCATAGCGAGAGGACTAATATAGCTTTTGCAGGAGGTCTCTAGAGCGGGTCTACACTTTCAGCTCGTAATTGGATTCAAGATTCTGCTTCCAATGCATATTCCACTAAAATCTCTATCTCGTGCAACACTGGAATACCTGAAAGAAAGAAGGGGCACATCAGACTATCGCTGGAATGGCATACCGGCAAGACACTCCTGGCTAGAAAAGGCTATCTCCGACTAGACAGGCAAGCAGATTCACTTCATTCCTAAATCCTTCGAGGGACTTTTGACTGTTAACAGTGCTATCGATCCCTCATTACATTCTTCTTTCTCGGGCAGGAAGGACTCAGCGAAGGGATGCGCCTTATCTGGTCTTAGGGAGCTGTGGTTCTTCGTACAGATTCGGCCTAATAGCAGTGATTACGGGAGAATTTCTTTTGGTTCAATAAAATTCATCACAGGAGAAAAAAGACAGCGTAGACGATAGATTCATCGGAGAAAGAGTAGGAACGGAAACGGAGACATTAGACGCCAGCTTATACCTTGGTAAGCGTTTCTTCTTCGAAACCTCAGCAGATATGGTTTGGATTCCTCTTTTTATAGGTCCAAAACAGACCTTGCGACCGCTTCTAAGCGACGTTTAATATCATATCAATAATATTCAGTTTGGCAGCCTCATCAGCGGAACGGTCAACTAAGAGTGAATAATTAGAATTGACTAAAGAAGCTAAAGGGGAACAGTCTTCTTTTAAGAGTAGGTCGAATGAACGTGAACGAGTTGGTCGACTTGCTAATCGGCTTGATCGAGTAGGGCGATTGTTCGAGTAGGTCCTATCGGCTTGACCTCTTTTCGTCGGTAAATCACTCTTTGTCATCTGTCAAATAATCTAGATACTTACTGGATTACTGGAGTGACCGAAGTGCTTCCTGAAACAAGCACGAGGGAACGGTCAGGAAATAACTCGTATCGGGAGAAGAGTAGGAGACAGACCGTATGCGCTTTTGTAGGAGCAAGCAGACCGAGTTTCAGACCTAGGATAGGAGTCCTTATTTTTTGACCTTGAAGTTCCGGCATACAAGTAAACACGAACATGAATAGGAGCAGGCAATGGAATTGTATTACAATCGGAATATGTTAAATAGACATAATAGCTCGTCTGCCAGCCAGCTATTGGAATAGGCACCCGTCTTAGCAACCTTATTTTGAAGGAGCAAGCCAGCTTCGGTAGTGATAGTAGCTTCAAAAGAATTGGTAGTATGTCTTGAATAGGAAAGCATTCAACTCAACCTATGTTCAAGAGCTTGAACAATGAAGTGAAAGGCTTGACTTTAGAGTTCGATCTGGTTTTCATCATTGTCGATAGAAAGAAGGGAGTGTTTTAATTTCCTTTGTTTGGCGCCCTGTCTTAAGGCAGTTCAGTTGCTTATCCGATTCCATGCTTATGATTGCCAATTTTTCTTGGAAACCAAGTCATTAGACAACACCTTTCTGCGGATTCGATTCCTATTCGACCCGGACGGCTTTCTTTGCCCCAGCTGATTCTTATTCTCTTTCGATAGACCGTTCTACTTTAACACCGGTTACGTCCTTCTTGTCTTTTGCAGTGGTTAGGAATTCAATTGCTAGTCTGACAACGGCTTATTCTTGAACAAGAACCATGGCATTCTCTGCCTACTCTTTCACTATGTCATTTGCTATCTTTAGTCAGCCTTCTGCTCTTCGAATACTGGATAGGCTCCAGAATCTAATGCTCGCTGAGCGGAATATCGAGCGCATTATGGAATTGTCACCCTATACCGATGTAAGAAAAGAGGCGTATCATTTTCTGCAGGATAAGGTTGAGCCTGTTGGCGACCTGCGCCATGCTTATCAGCGGCATATCATGGATGGCAGTCTCAATTCCTTAATAAAGGAACTAAACCAGCACGGTAGACAGTCAGAATTTTATCGGGAATTCTACCGATATTTCACAGATGAGGAATTCCGTCGGATAAATGGATTGCCGCTCCCGTAGTGACCGAGATGTTCCAAGGTGAAAAATCTATGGGTGCGGGAGCTGCTACAATTGCTTTAGCGAGGCTTGTCTTGTATAGATGCCGAGGGCCACCACCATTTCGAAAAGCTGTAGATTTTAGGAGGACTCTAATGAGGAGGACGACAGACCCATCACGATCGACTAAGAGGAAAGTCGCCCCAATTGGGGAATTTGTGGTTCAAATCCAATTCGTGAGATGGCAGTGATCTATAATCTATAATAGGAAGAATTCTTCTGCAGCTGATCCAGCGGTAAAAGATTCTCTTTCAACCGAGGGGCATTAGTCAATCAATGAAAAGGAAGAAGTCGTTTGGCTTCCCTTCCCGAGTGTTGGTTTGGAGTTGACCCAGTAGCAGGAGTTGAACACAGCTGATATTGATCCGCTGCTGGATCCGCTGAAAGATCTGTTGCCAGTTCCGATCGATGGGATAGGCGTGAAGGCCAATCATTTCGGTTATCTGAGTTTCACAATGTCGGAGATGTTCTCAGATGCTCTTAGATCGGGGGTTGAGGTGGCATATCATAAGGAGTAGCCAGTTTCGAGAAAACCGAAGCCAAAGAGAAAGATAACTACTCGACTAAGAAGCCCTAATCCCTCTCTTCTAGCCAATGCCAGGAAAAGACTTTATAACCAATTCAATTAATAAGCTAAAGATCAAGAAGTGACAGAGAAGTCAACCTTATTTTCCAAGGGACTGAACTATCTGCTCTATCTGATACTGAACTAGATGCCCCCAACTCTGGCTCAAGAAAAGAAGGGGTATCCATGATATGAGAAGGGTTCGAGCCGAGCACTTTCCTTTTAGCCGTGTAACTTGGTCTATTGGTCTACTGGTCTATTAGTCCTTGTTCTCTTTTCGTTATCCGCATTGGAGCTAGAAAGGGCTACTTTTAGGACTTGTACCGATCCGTATTTAGCCAGCTCTTTAGCTCTGCTTGGGTCTATTGGTCTAGGGCTCTTCGGTTAAATGTCCTTTTTTTGTTGTCCCGTCGTTAAAGGTCGAGCGCAGAACTTTGGGTTAGAGCTCGAGGGTTATATCCAATAAATGAAGGGCACCGATGCCACCAATCCCCTTTCATCTTGGGGGCGAGCCGAGCTGCTTTAGCTGGTAGAAAGCGGTTAGCGCCTGTCGTAAAGGGCATTCCGTCTTCAATGAGGAGATGAAGAGTAAATGAGGCTTCAAAGCTTATAAAGATTATCTTTACGGGAATAGCCTCCTGGGGCTGATCGAATGCCGACAGACGAAGTTGGAGGCAAGGGGCGGAACCTACACCAGTCAAAGTGGCAAAGCCTTTCTACGTATATAGATTATGATAAAACATAAATCTTGCAATTCGGGAACAAAGAATGGACATAGAATCTACCGAGCACTCAATTACATTGAACCCTTGATTAGTTCAGTCTTCCTGCGGGTAAGGCACCACTATAAGGCAGCTCAGGCTTGCTTGTTCTTTCGTTCGGTGAGCCTCTGCCCTTTATTAGGGGAAGTTTACTTGTCCAATCGTAGGTCCGTGAGCCTGCAAAGATGGATAGGTACTCGTGAGCTGAAGATGTGAACATCCCCTCTGCTGAAAAGCTATCGAGGAAGAGATATTAGATGAAGAGGAGGTGAGCGGAAATCTAGGATGAGAGGGAAATGCGAAAAGGAATGAGTAGGTTCGGGCAACTGTACTTTCTGGTATTGACTTTTGTCGTTGTAGCAATCTTTCTTAGTGCACCCTTAGGCGAGTAAAGAGAGAATGCTTGGTAGCAGGACAGTAGGAGTTCAGTAGGCGGGCCAGTAGCACGGATAGCTGTCCAAGGGTTGAAAGCAAGTAGTAAACCAGTCAGCTAGCTGAAGTTAGAAAGTTCAGAAGTAGCTGCTCTCCTAGCTGCACATTCATCGTATAGAATAGTATGCCACACTGTCCTTTCCTGTTGACGGTGAGTGAATCATCTTCATCCTATAATAAGATGGCATCAAATGCAAGAGGGAATCCCACTGTGAGGGAGATTGGTCCTAGCTACTCGAAAAGATTGCCAAATCGTTCTCTATCGAATCGTAGTCTAGAGCCAAATGAAAAGAATTCCACTTGAGCAAGAAGACGACTCTAAGTATGCTGACCCCGGACTGACTATAGCACCAACAGCTAGCTCGCTGTCACTTGGTATCGGATCTTTCCTCAATGAAGAATTTGCCCTTCGACGGGAACTCCTACTACTTCTACTTAGTTTACCTACGTCATTCTTTCTTTAGTCAAGGTTAGAGCTCCTAGTCTGACACTAGCAAAGATGCTACCGTTAACCATGTTACCATAGTCACAAGGGAAAGCGAACCACAGAGAAAGTACGCTCAAGAGAGACGTACCGAACTTATGGCCCACCATACTTCCTTGCGAACTGGACTCGCCAGCGCCTCCATCAGCTTTACTGAATCACCTAACCCGGACATTATATGAACATTTACTGACTACGCGCAAGAAGACAAGCAAGGCCACCCGGACCAAACCACACTAAAATAGAATAGAATAGACTCGCTATTAACTAGACTAGACTAGACTTACGTACCGGGTGGATGCACTCACTCCTTCTACTGCATCTCCATGACCAAGGACAACGAATCCTTATTAGAAGCGAGAAACCCCTTGGCGGAACAAAATAACTAAACTACACACACATACAACTGGCTCGCAGTGCCAATCGCACAGTCTTATACGGGGTGGATTATCTGCGTTTCCAATCTTGCGCGTTCACCGGCTGTTACCACTTTCGGTGGCATCTCCAAGGAATGTTTCTGTGCTTAGGAGCCGGTTTCTGCAATACCATCCTGAGAGCCAGAAGTCGTCTTGCAACATCCATCTTATATGACTCCCTTACGAGTGCTCACAGATCCCACACGCATTCTGGGGAGACTTCCTTGAACGGGTCACCAAGTCCTTCTTCCTTACCTTCCGGTTAAACAGGTTGGTGAACAATCCCCTTATTCCGGTCTTGATCGGAGATGACTACACTACATGAGAGAAAGACCTAGCCTGCCTATCAAACCAAGCAACCTAGCTGCCATCATTGGCCATTTCTCTGATCCGTATAAACATTGGGCCAGGCCAGGAAATAGTGGACTAGGGCTTGGTTTCCGTTTTCAGGTTTCGGCGGGTAGATTGAATCTTTTGCTTATCATTCTAGTAGCTCCAGTTGCCGGTAGGCTCGCCTCCCTACCGATGATCGGGAATAGTGGGCAGGATCTTGTTTACCAAGAGACCAATAGTAAAGAGGGCAACCTGCATCTTCCACAAGGACTTTCTGATTAGGTTGAATGCCATCTGCTTTCCTAAAAGCAAGCACTGAGACAAGCAAGGCTGACAGAAGGGAATGGATAAGGACTTCCGTTCATAACGGAACGGAGGGGAAGGCTCTTTTGCATATCTCTTATCTTCAAAGAAAGAAGGGGCACGAATCCGGTAAACTATTTTAGGAGTCACTCCTTCATCCGGATTGGAAGATGCCATCCCATCGCTATCCACTCTATCGGACCCAGTAGCGGAGGACGACAGCGATGTACGGAATGTCCGGTCTGGAATTGCAGGGTAGGCCGGTTCGGGAACTCCAGTGGTTGGTTCCTCCATTCCATCAATCAGGTCTGTAATAGAAGGCTGGCCAGTTTGCAGCCGTTCGGTCGGCTGAGAGCGAGTCGGCAGAAGCTTCCGCTGTTTCAAAAGATCTCGTACTATACTATAGTATAGGCAACCGGTGGCTAAGATACTTTCTGCACACAAGCAAGAGAGAAGGCAGCTGCAACAGTCAACCTGTATGTAGGGCACTTGCTTGCAGGGGAGATATTGTTGATTTGATGCGCAGGTACTGTGAAAGGCAAACAGCCTATTTCAATTACACCACTGTCAGCGCGGTAAGCTAGGAATATGGTTTGACCACTGCACTGGCTTCAGAACACTAGATTGAAGTAAGCAAAGGATCTAGTTGAGCTAGAAAGCACCGCCCAAAGCAAGCACCCCGTATGACCTACTTAGCTCTCGTCAGGTCGAGTGGCATCCGCATCAGTAGTTTGCGGAGTCACGTTCCGAACCAATGACAGTCAAGGCGGACAGGGAGCAAAAGGTAAGGCCTGCACTCGACTCGACTAATAAATAGGTTGAAGTCGCTAGCCAGTAGCTAGATAGGGCGAAGAAGCAACGGAACTACACCTATGAAAAAGAAAGCTAATGCCGTACCGTACGAGGGGAAGGAGAGACAGTGAACGAACAGCTCGGCTAGCCCGGAAAGAAGGGAGTAAAGCGCTTACCACAGAAATCACAGAACACCCACTAAATCTCGATTAAAGAAAGACAACAGCGGAAGCAATAAGGCAGGCAGCCCAAACAGAGAATGCAGACAGAACGGAATGATGAAACAAGCAATCGGAAGTTACAGATAAAGAGATCGAATCTAAATCAACTAACTATTCTGTTCCAACAGTAGCTGAAAGTAGTACTGGAATAAGGCTGTTACCACTGTAGGTGAAAGTGCAAGTCGTAGTGAGATAGTAGCAAACGGAGGTAACGGAAGGGAATGAAGAAAGAAAACGACTCCAGCCAGAAGGCAGCCCAAACGGAGGAGCATTCCACGGCCCGGGGAAGCAAGCCTGCCTATCAAACAAGGAACGGTGACAGAGCTAAATGGGGAAAGACTGAAGTTCGGAACTAGACTACGAAAACGGATATCAGTCCAGGTGCATACAGTACCGGGTGTAACACGTAACACCAAGCCTTAATGGCTAGATTCACAAAACAAGATACGGCCAGAAGCAAGAAGGGAAGGGAATGGAGAAAGACAGAAGTTCAGAACGGAACTACGCTAACAGAGGAGAGGAGCAAGCCAAGCTAACAGAGGGAGGCAAAGCCGGAGTGCAGTAGGTTCCGTGTAGGCAGGGTAGCGCCCCGTAGAGCTTCTGTCGATTGGAAACAATTCATTCCACCCTGGTCAAATGGCTTCAAACGCTGATTTCCAGAATGGACTGTCTGGCAAACAAACAGGTAGGCTAGGAAGTCAGGGCTAGCTTAAGAGGAGAAGGCGAATCTGAAAGTCCGTTACGATTGGTCATATCTTGATTGGGCATATCTCTTATCTTCAAATAAGGGGCACTAATACGGTAAACTACCATTGGAGGAGAGGCAAGGCAGGAAGCGTTAGCTCCCTATCCATAAGCCAGCCATTCCAGACCATCGGGAGCAGCCAACCACTGGAGTTCCCGAACTAGCTCAGGTAGTTGAAGGAACTACATTCAACCCATGGCCCACCGAGACAGTACCGCTAACAGCACACCAAGCCAATCTCGATGTGTTTAGCATTACACAAGCTAAGCCGCTTCAAGTACTTACTGTACTTGCAATTAGCTTATTCGTAGTGTACTTTCAAAGTGTAACTGAATATGATCCTAGAAAACATACTGAATTCAATCAACAATATCTCCCCTGCCATTCATTCCCTACTTGTTGAAACTGACTGGTTGGTGCAGCCAGCTTAGCAGCCTTCTTTCAAGAGTGAGGATAGGGCCGGTCATGTGAAGTAGGTTGCGACAGAAGCTTGAGCCGAATAGCGGACTGCTCGCCGATGAAAACAGGCCAGCCCTCCATTCCTTCAGAAGGAATGGAGTTAAGCGTCCCACCAGTACTGAATACCCATAAAATATCTATTCGACAAGCCAACAACGGAGCATTCTCCGGAGCAAGCAAACGGAGTCCCTGAACCAGCCTTAGAGCTGATCAAGTACAGGGCACGCTAGCGCACTCCGGCCTGACGTAACGGAATTAAACCTCTCTCTCTAGGGCTGACCTTACCTACTGCCGGAACAGAAGACAAGCCCCATCCCATCATCAAACAGCCACCAAACAACCATAAAACATCCATCTATCTAGCTGCGCATCCACTAGAGTATACTTTATTAGTATAGGATACTACCCTTTAAGAAAGTAGGACTTGATTCAAATTGAAGCTTAAAGTAGCACTGGAAAAGTAGGGCTTTGCCCCTGTAAAGTAGTACGAGAAGAACACGGATAAGCAATATGAGACTGAAAGCTTATCGTAGTACGAGAAGAACACTGAAAAGCAAACGGAGGCACACGAAGGAGTGGTGTTGGGATTTACATTCTCATTTGAGACCCCAAGAGAGTCAAATAGTGCAAACACGGCTGCGATTGAAGAGGAGTATGCACCTACACATCAGCCTACCTCTGATAGTGCGACGCCAGACCCAAGGGATCAAGCCATCAGCGATCTACAACAAAAGGTGGCTGCTCTTCAAGCCAGCCTTGATTTCAAGGAGAAGTCAGGTACATCTGCATCTGCCAACCATGTTACCCAGTCCCAATCTTCCACCTCCTGGATCCTTGATTCAGGTGCTTCAGACCATATGACGGGTAAGCGTGATGGCTTCCTCTCCTATAGTCCTATCTCTAGTGGCATAAGACTTTATATGGATCCCTATCTAGTGCATCTGGAATAGGGATTTATCCACTTTCTTCATCCTTATCAATACCCAATGTTTTCATCTATCTACTTTTCCTTCTAACCTTCTCTCAGTTAGTCAGCTGACAAAACAATTGAGTTGTAGCATAACTTTCTTTCCATCTCACTGTGTTTTTCAGGACCTGCGAACGAGGAAGACGATTGGTGGTGGTCGTGAAGCCAACGGGCTGTACTTGTTCGACACAGGGAGCCTTTCTGCTGCTTTTGTTTCTGAGGCAGACTCTTTCAGAGTCTGTCAACAATAAAGAGCGAGTACGCCTGTGGCATACTCGTCTGGGTCATGCGTCTTTGAAGTGTCAACAATTTGGATTTCCTAAGAAATGTTTTTTCTCTAGTGACTTGGATTTCCAGTGTGAAACCTGTTGTCAATTCTCAAAACATTGTAGAACCACATTTCCATTGAATAATAATAGAAGTTCAAGTCCATTTTCTCTTATACATTCTTCTGTGTGGGGACCTGCCCAAGTGGTTTCTATCTTTGGATTTCGTTATTCTATTTCCTTTCTTTTTATTGATGACTGCACTAGATACACCTGGATATATCTCCTGAAGAGTAGAGATTTAGTACCTTCCATTGTTAAGATATTTCTAAAAATGGTACTTACCCAGTACGATACTCAAGTCAAAACCTTTCGTTCTGACAATGCTCGTGAGTACCTACATCATGCTCTCAAAAAGTGTTTTCTTTTTCATGGTATAGACTTTCAAACCGGCTAGCTATACCCCTCAGCAAAATGGAGTGGCAGAACGAAAGCACAGGGAAATAGTGAATCTTTGAATAGTTAGCCCGGTAAACCAGACAACCCGGGGGGAATTCCTCCCAGTGGGAAAAAGTGTTAAGCATCTCCGCTGGTGATCCAAGCGATTCAAGCGAGTAAGCTCCACCTTTGTCTCCATCTCCGGTTCCAGTGCCAGGCAAAGGCCAACCGAACTATTCATCTTTCTTTCCATCCCCACGGCCCCGACCAGCAACTGCAAATGAACACCCACCTGCATAACCTTTCTTCGAGTCCTTTAGTTAGCTCATCACCGGTACCAGGCATCTAAGAGGTGAAAGCGAGTACGAGCAAGCCTCCATCTTCCATCTCCAGGATGGAACCTATCGAACGACTATCCTATTTACGTTATAAAGGACGGTAGATAGACTGTTTCAAGTCAATCGAATTCATTACTTCTTACTTCTGGCTCAACCCAAACAAGAGATAGAGATAGAAGTTTCTCCTTCAGCTGCCTGAAGCTGCTAACTATCTGGCTACAGCTTACTACTTTCACTTTCTTTGAGCTTAACCTTCTCACTACTATCTATCTATCGTACTATCTTGACTTTCTTCTCACAACTTACGTTCTAAACTTTCCTTTCACCAACTCATTCTCCGCGACTCGGTCAGTCCAACTCAAGTTAGGTAAGTGGGCGCGATCCGCTGTGTTTTTAGTTTTCTTCTCATTATGTAATTGATTTTGCCCCTGAATGCCCGCAGCCCTCGGCTCGGCTTTTTCTGCCCTATGGACAGCCGATCCCCCACACAAAATAGGTTGTTCATTGTATCAGCAGGGACTCCCCGCAATTGGCGTCGCCATAAAGGCTAGGGCAATTGCGCGAATTAGTAAAAGCAAAAATGGGGAGCCGGGTGGAGATTCAAGGTAGAAGCAAAGCCGGAGTAAAGGGAGGGGCCAAAGCGAAAGTCGAAGTAAGAGTAAAAGGGAAAGGCAGGGCCGTTGTTTACTCATCACTGAAAGCATTCGGCGGCTTGGGAGAAAGGGAATCCCGCTTGGGGTCTACTCAAAGGTTGCCCGAGTCTTCTATGGATTCGTTGAAGGCAGAAGAGAAGAATAAGTGAAATCCGATTCAATCAGGCTCAATAGTTAGATTGATAGGTGGACGCGTGCGGGCTCATCGACGAAGGGAATGGGCGAGATAGTTCTATTTCTAGGAAGGTAATGGGATAGGAAAGAGGACGTTTTCGCTTTCGATTTTCCTTCTTGGCCTTCACCGCGCGAAAGAGTTCATTCCATATTTCCTATCTATCTGCTTCGTTGTAACGCTCCTGAGATGAGGAACTATATAGAGATTTTGGGGTTCTCCTCTCCTTCTTGGCGAAGAGGGAGAAGAGATGACTAGACTAGAAGCCTCAACTCAGCTATTACGTTCGCAAGGGGCAAACGTTTAGGCCTGATCCGTTGTCAATTAAGACCAAAGGGACCTTATATTCATTGCATCAGACAGGGATGTTGAGAGGTCGGACATGATTGGGGCCCTTCGACGGATAGTTCGTCATCCGAAAATGTGATGATTTTTGGCGCTTGGGCAATCATTTGACTCATCGGTTCGGGGGAAGTTTTTTCAGGCACGTGTGCGTTTCGAAGCACTCTTATAAACGATTCCCGATGTGCTTCCAATAAAGGATAAGTTGAGAACCCAGGCTCAAAGCCAGAGGTTCACCAGTCAAGAACTACAAATAGGTAAAATGCTTTAAGAAATGCGGAAGCAAAGGAGAACTAATATGATAATCCAAATCGTAATTACTCAAAATTTCCTCCAGAAATAGAGATGATACCGCCAGGCCACGTTTTGAATTATGAAAATGAATTCACGAGGGTTACCCCCGTACCCTCGATCAAAGAAATCTGGTGGATACGCAAGCAAATGGAAATGGGCGTTGGTACGACATTCAGTAGGTTAGTCCAGTCCGTATGATCTCACAATTGAATAAGGTAATAGTGGTCATGCAACTCAATCTGTATCAGGAGAAATCGGGGAAGAAAGGAAAGGAGCATGGTAAGCAATCCAATCCTCAACACGAAATGTTGATTATAAGGCTAAGTGATATAAGCCAAAAAAAGGGAGGAATTCATTAATTAGGTAGGACTCCGGGCTTGCTGCCTTTATTGATAATTAGCGCTTTCAGTAGGCTAAGTTATCGCTTCTGGCATCATCAGGTAGGACTCCGACTTTTCAGTCCTTTACCAGATACAGATACCATATTCATCTTAATTACATCAATTTGGATTCAACTACTTCGTCGACAAAGACAATCTCGCGGATTCCCCCTATTTACTCCAAAAAAGCATCTTTTTTGTCTCCCGTTGGGTGATCTGGGCTCATGCTTTATTAGTACCACCTCATTATCTATGCCCCTCACCCTTTGATTCCTTCTTGAATCAAAGCACTCCCAAGTAGGACATCCATGAATGTGAAGAGCCATCCTTTCCTTTGATTTCGAGGAACTGCCGGTTCGTGTCAAATAGGCGAATTACAACTATTATTATTTTACTTTATTGAAAAAGAAGTCTCATCCTTACCCAAAAGCATGGCCGGTAAGTGTAAACACGTCTAAGCGAGAAGATTCTATAGACTGACTCTAATTACATAAATTAGAACCTGCATACTCACCTGAAGCTTTCAGCCTCAGATTTCATTCCTTTGGACATAGCGGTCAAAGCCTTAAACTCGTTCACAAATGAGTTGATTCGCTTAGAGCCTTGCCTGAAAGGATCAATTGAGGGGGGTAGCGGACCGTTATGATCAATAGGTCTAGCCCTCGTAATCTATTGCTGGAGAATAGGTCTAGCTCTTGATAATTGTAGAAAAAGTCTTTGTTGGATGGGATGAATGTATCTGTTGTACACTCTTCTTCCTCTTTCTGGAGAAAATAGAATAAGTAATAATGAGCCCTTTCCACATCTTCCTTTAGTGTCTTCGGAGTGATTTGATGTCTCAACGAATCCGGATGTGGTTGTTAAGGGACTCGAATTGGCCGTTGGCCTGGGGTTGAATACCACCGGATCTCCTTGAATTAACAAATTCGCTCAGGCGAACAAGATCGGCACAACTACTGGCTTTATTGTCTTTCTTTCCTTTAACCTTTGTGTTCGGTAGCATGCCTCGCCTCCGGATCAGCGTAGAAACGCTTCCCAACTCCCTTCCTGCAGTAAACACAAGCATGTATCTCTCAAAGCCTTCGCTCAGGATCTGCCATAATGGGCCCTTCTTCTTGGCCTTTCCATTGGTAGACGTTGGTTCATGCAGCGGGATAATGATGTATCTAATGTGGCCAGTAGACCAGGAAGTAGGATGTCGGCCCTACAGTAGTCGAAACTGGAGAATTGCCCTCTTTTCCTTTGACTATAATAATTCCACCAGTTTGAGATTGATCGACGAAGTAATCACATAAGGGAGAGATTCGAGACTGACTACATAATAGCATTTATGCGAGCATGCCGCTCTTCTTTCGGGATCTCGAGTCCTTCTTTATTGACTTCTGGTGCGCTCTGCTAACCAGATCGGGAGGTTAAATAGTTTACTAAAGCTAGCGACTGGGGTATGCTAGTCCTACCGAAACCGAAGCATTGACTTGATCGACGGGAAAAGAGTAAGGATGCGGGGGTGTGTCCACTTGAGCTGAGGTGATGAGGGGCCTTCCTGACCATAAAAGTAAGAAATAAGAAAGGTCTGGCCTTTTTCAACCTCATTGAGCTCGAACCGCGCCTCAATCCTTTGCTCGAACTTTGCTTCCATGCTTGCTTCCTGAGGGGGCGAGCTATCCGTTCAAGTAAGGGAAGCGAAAGCGAACCGCCCATTACCTGCCTCGACTGCCAATCTGCTATCACACTTTCAGATATGAATATTCAATCTTTCTACTTTCCATACTTTGAAGGTGAGTACCTTAGAAAAATTCGCTCAATCTCCTCTAGCTATTCGATTCTTACTTGACTGGCCGAGAACTCTATTTTAGATTATAAAGACTCGAGAACGGAAGCTCACGACTGAGACTCCATCTCCTCTGACTAATGAGCCCACCAGGAACTCAGGACAGCAGGGATGGCAGGTGAGCGACTTCCTTAAAAAGATAAGGAATCGGATACATCGTTGGATGCAATTGCCTACGTTATGAGACGGTCGAAACCTGAGCTTCGGGCCATCCAATCCCGTTTGTTTGGATAAGTATAGGATCCCGTATTACTGCATAAATTAATGAAAAAACAGAAAAAACTATAGGGTTCATGACGATTGGGTTCTACTATCGGTCACTTCAATGCTTTTTATAAGCAGTCTGCTCTCTGTAATGGTCTTTGTGTTCTTTCTGTTCACCGTCCGCTTCGCTTTCCTAGATATTAGAAGTTTCTCATTCAGTTGAAACACTTGAACACGGAAGCTCTCAAGCGGGCTAACGCTAACTGGCTGCTGTCGGGCCCTTTTCACTAGATCAACACGATCTTGCTGGAAAAAGAACTTAGAATGAAAGTGAACTTTCCTGTCCTCTTTCATCGGATGTCACTTCTGATTCTTTTCCTTTGCCATCGCCTTTCTCCTTTACTGGATCAAGGAAAACAATAACACGCGGGCAAACTAGCAGCTATCTCAATTCCAGCTTTCCCGTCACAGTTCAATCTATTCCTACTTGGTTGAAGACCTATAGGACTAATAGGCAAGAGCTCAATCCTGGCCAGGGAAATAGCTATCGGACTCGTTCCTACCTATCGATCATGATCTTGCTGGAAAAAGAATTGTTAATTACAAAACCTGCTTCCTGTCCTGGAATTCACTTCCTGCTCGGATTCTATTCAGCTTTCTCAAGGTGCGAGGAACTTGCCGGAGAAAGAATTAGAAATACTAAAGAAAAATTCCGTCGGATTGAATCTGACCTGACAGCTTCTATTATTGATATTGACAAATCCAACTCTGTCTTTTCTTTTGGCTAGCTCGCCTATAAATTATGGCAAGCTCCACTATCGATTTCAACTAGGTCCATTAGCGGCTGCAGTGAGGCGGGAGATCGTGCACTCGCAAGCAAAACTCTAAATTCTGATTTCACTCTCCAGAGCTATAAATTCTGATTTCTAGGTTATGGGCTGGGTTCGTCTATCTATAGGTTCGTCCATCTCTGAGAAGTTCTATTATGTATTTTGACCAGCTCATCCGTCTATTCCAGCGGATTCATCCATCAATTATTACCGCTTCCTCTATCGATTATGACGAGTTCCATTACCTAGTCCAAGGCCTTCCACTTTAGAGGCCAATGCATCAAAGAAGTGTCCAACAACATCAAGCGTTAGGGTTCTGGGCGAACTTTCAAGAGCAAGAGCTGGCTCAAGAGTGGTTTTCCTTTCAAGAGCTGATTCAGCAGTGGCTTTCTTTTCATTTCACCTTGCCACGGGTGGCTTTCCTTTCCCTTTCATTCCAGCAGTGGACCTAATGGAATTCGTTGCAGAAGTGGACTCAAAGTCTTTCATTGAATCAGTTGACTTAGTATGACTAGGGCCCCGGAAGGAATTTAAGGGGGTCTTTTCGAAGGGGTGGTGTTTAAGAGGTCGAAAGAGGCCCTAAGAATAAGAGGGCAGCCAGAAAACCTCCTGATGATGCCAGCAAACCAATACTAGCCCCTACTTCGTCTTGGCTTTGGCAACAACCTGACGATTGGCTGACTACGGACTGAAACCGAGGCCTAGAGGGAGCGACTGACCACTGCCGCCATCTCCTTCTCATGAGCTCAGGACAGCCTTTATAAACATTGAAGAAGCGAAGTTCTTTGCTACTGGCATAGTCTTCAATCGATTGTGAAGCCCCGTTACGTTAGGGCGGTTGGACCCCATGTAGTCAAAGGCAGGAAGCTCAACTTACTCGCTCAGTATTCATCTTCAATCTTGAAACTGGATGAGGTAGTAGGTAATGCCTTTTTTGATTTGACTCACTACGGATCCATCTATAGATCAAAAACAAGCCTCTTTGGCGGTGCCCGCCTGCCTCATTACTTACTAAAATCCCTTTGGTTGCCCCTCTCGAAAGCTTTTTTAAGGTAGTTATCTTCCCTTCTACCATAGGATCTAGCAAGATGGAGGAGAGATCGTCAGGTTGACAAAGAGGATTTCTCTAACTATCAATAGAAAAAGAGTAAAACGCTAGGCGGTGCAACACATGTATCGGTTCAAAACGAATAAGGATAGCGGTTCACCCAACGCTTCTAAGGAGAGCGGGGCAAGCAAGAAAGTCAGCGGGACCAGCAACCGAACTCTTCTGGAATTGAATATAAGGCAGTAAGGTTTGAACAGAGGGAAATGCCCTACCCTGGAGGCTCGCAGCCATTCATTCAAGTAGGGTAAAAACCTGAAACTCATCTTTCGGTGGGTTGAGTTCGATTCATACATGGTACCAGAGCAGAGTCTCATAAAAAGGTCAATTATGACTACGACTTATAGACGTTGACAACCGTGTATCCGCGTTGATAAGGCGCTTTTTGCCCTCAACCAGGGGTCCTATTCTTATACGTATAATAGATTCCTCTGTGGTAGAAGAGAGGAAGCCCGCCCGCTTAGAGATCACAAATCATAATTGGTATCCCATCAATTATCTCCCTCGTTTTACCTTCCTATTAAGGTGGATCCGTCGGATTGAAACCTCCATTAGATTTGGCAACTAAGGACGAGATTACCATAGGCTTTTATGTCCCGATCTCTTTAGTTTCATCTTCGTTGGCCTACTCACGGGCAGGAGTCGAACCCGCGCTGTCGGATTCGGATGATAGAGATGAAACAGTACCTGGCAATCGGGATTAAAATGATGCTTCTCACCTTCCATTCCCTGGGACTAGATAGCCATAAATGGGCATGCAGCCATAGAAGCTCCGGCTCCGGTGCAGCAGCTCTCTAGCTGCATTGAACCCTCGAAGTGAATACCTCTCCTCGATCCATCAAAAAAACGGAATCCCGGGCGATTCGAGCGAGTAGGCCCCGGCGGAGCCCGCAGCCTTTCATTAAGCCAAGCCGCCCTCAAATCTGAGATACCGAATCAAAGTGATCGCCTCTGCACTGCAGGTCTATCATCCGCTTCCCTGGCTGCATGCCTTATCTCTCTCTCGCTCTCCATTCAACTACCAGACAAGCAAGGACACTCGGAGGAAGGAAATAAAGTACTTCCCTTCTTCTCCCTATGGCCGAGCCAGCCTAACTTCGGTATGAAAAAAGGAGTTCCGCCAATGTGTTTTGATGTTATTCCTCATGACTTTCCTTTTACCCCCATGAGGAAGACTGGAGCTGGCACTCATACTAACACGGATTTCTTCCCACTTTGATAAGAACCGCGAGGGCTTCTTTCCATCAGTACGGATCTGCTTCGTTTCACCGCTCTACGGAACCCCTTCGCTGACGCCTCTTCCTTTACTTTTGTCGAGGTAACTCACTCTTCTTCTATAAGTAAATAATTTACCTCTCGCTGCTAAAACCTGTGTGTGGAGCTCTGTCCCTCTCGGCTTCTGCCTTAAGCTAATCTATAGAATTGTTAGAGCCCACAGAACAAGACATTGACTTCTAAGACACCACAGAAGAAGAGAGGCGCTTAGGACAGCTAACATCGTTCACTTAGGGCAGCTGGGGCGGATACTCCTATTGGGATACTAGCAAAAGGAGGGTCTGAAAAAGAAGCAGTAAGAAGAGAAGGCATATCGATACCGAAAGCTGAAGGGCGGGACGGCGAGAGGAGGTTTCTACCGGGCGGGATGTTAGTGGAAAAGAATAGGGTTCAGAGGAGAGGTTTTCAATCGATTCTGTTTCATGACTCTCTTTCTCATTCTGCTTCCACCACTAGTTAGAAATAGACTAGAGCATTCCCTGGAACAGGCCTACGAGAGGCAACAGATGCCACGAACAACCCTGAATTCACTTTTCACTCTATGTGATATGTAATATCCGCTCACTTTGAACTTGAGCAAGAACTTGCCTCTCACTCTAGGAAGAAAAGCCTTGCACCTTGCGCTGAGAAAGCCAAAGCTTACCTTCTTGAAAAGGTCTTCCCCGCCTCTACCGACAGAACCGCTTGAAAGACCGTAATAATTCTTGTTTTGGATCGTTTTGAGGGCTGTTCTAGATGGATGCACCACAAGACCTCTCGCGGATGCTTACCTAAGCTACGGAACTGAATTCAAGGGCGCCTTAACTAAAGTAAAGGAGCTAAACCGGAAGATCTCATTCCACCTTATCCTTCGCTGAATCTTTCCTTTGTCCTTCCCCTGAACTGGAGACGGAACTTTCTTATTCAACTATGGAGTTTCATCGCTGTAACCATCCGACTGTACGTGTGACTATGTATCCCCCAACCTATTCATATCTCTCTTGTACTAATGCCGTGTTACGAGGCCCCCCCTTCTCTACCCACCTTCTCTGCTGGGAAATCCCTCTGTATTGGTCAATAATCCCTAACTCGAGCTCTTCTTGAAGATCCTTCTTTGACTCAAGACTTGAGACTTCGTACCCTTTACTTGAGAGAGGAAGGGTTGACGAGACGGATGATGCCGTTGGCGAGCTCGAAAGCAGATAGCCAGTTCTAAGCCGTGCCTTTGAATCAATATAACTAGAAAGCCGGATTGAATGGGATTCTCTGCTTCCGCCTAAGCCGTGCTTGCTAATCCTAGGAATTTCTCTGACCCATCTGTCTTCTTCTTCTTCACTGCCAGGTCGGATTACTTTGTGCTGTCTTCCCCTTGACTTATAAGATTCTTCTTCTTCCGTGATATTCTCAATTGAGTGGAGCTATCGTATTGGTAGTGCTAAAGATCCTATCCTATTCAGGACATTCATTGAGGAAGACTTAGTCGGCATATAGCTTCACACAGGCGAGAGGTTTTATCTACTCATAAATAAGTCCCATACAATCCCATGCGCATCAGCTAACGCTTCCATTTCTTCTGCCCGTGCCGTGGTTGACTTCTTGGAAACTATTTATTTATTTTATGGTAACTTATGTTATTGAAAATTATTATAGATTCATTTAGTGTTATTCTCACTACCTTTGGGCGAGCCTACTTACTTAACTTGATTGACTGCGGAGCTACTTCGCCCCTTCCGTTGGCTACTCTCGTATGAACACCGTTTCTCTCCGACGCCCGCCTGCCTTCTATTTAATTAAGTGGTCCCATTTGCTTGAAAGCGGCTTGGCGCTAGAACACTTCATTAAGAAAGATCAGAGTACCAAAGAGAAAGAGAAACGGATTCTTCTGCCTACCTGGAGGATTAAGACTTCGGATGATGCCCAAGGTACTTTCCCACTGCTAGCTCGCCTTTTCCGCCTGAAACTAAGAAAGAGTCGTTCTAATCGGCTGAGATTGAGCCCATCTCCTTGAATCGATTTCCAATCTCTCTTTCTTCTGAACCCTCTTCGCTTAGCTACTTACCGAGGGTATTCCCACACCAGCGGTTGCCGCTCTATTTCTTAGAAGTTCATTCAAGGGCGAAAGCTAAGGCTAAGGCTAAGTCAGGCTGTTGGGCGGCAGGCAGTCTAAAAAGCGACTTCCTTTCTATCTAGAATATGTAATTGTTGAGAGGCCGGAGATAGGAGTCTTGAACCGGAGACAGAGGCGCGCTGGCCAGTGTAGGATGAAAAGGAATTGATGGATCTGACCTTCCCTTTCCCACTTCAGCTTTCAAGCGGTCAGATTGAATGATGAATCCCACAGGACAGTTGAAGATTTCATCGAGAATGGTTTCCGCTTTGAGCCGTTCGATTGGAATTCCGTTTATAGAACAAGCTCATTCATATTCAATATTCCTACTAATTAGCGAAGCCAACTATCAGCTTCGAAGTCTTATTTCCTATTCAAGTAAAGTAGTCCCGCCAGCTTGATTACTCTAAGTAACCGGCTTTCTTCCTTCGCATTCGAACCTGTCCTTGCTTGAGAGATGCGCTTAGTTAGGTACCTGAATGAACTCGTCTTGCTCCTCCCCTACGATTCGAGACAGAATTGCCTTCTAAAGGACAGAGGCTCGCAGGAATGCTTTCAATTGCGGGCCAAGCTTCTAGCCTATTAACCCACCCATGGGGAAGATATGCAATCCAGGCAGCCAGCAGTTGACGTGTATCCCACTCCCAGCGGGGCTAAGCAAACATCTTTCAAAGAAGGAATTGACTTGACTTGCCCTACTGAACTGACTACACCTTGCCCACCTTCATCTCTCATTCCTTAGAGCATTTCATTGACCGATAGGAACCTCTTGATCGTGATTCAATCCGGTTCTTTGCTCACCCTTAGAAAAGAAATGTCGTGTTGAGGACTGTACCGATCACTTGGATTCTCAGTTCGACTGAGCTATAGTCTCAGGACTTCCCTCCCCCTACTTCAGTGAGATCACCACCGGACCAGAGAGGGATAAAATGTGAAAGATCGACAGCTAAACTTGACTAGAGCATTGAATTTCCCTACCTTCTGCAAGAGTGAGATCAGACTTTGATTCGCTTCGGAGGATGCCAACTTCCGTAATCAAGACAAGAGTCCCGTCCTCGTTTAAATAGTGGTGCTCGCAAAGAGAATCCTATCCTTGCCATCAAACCGGCTGGACGACTTGAGCGCTGACTTAGATCGAATTCCTTTGAACATGGAATTGGCTTCTCATCCCTGAACTACACTCGAGATCTCCTCTTTCCCACTTCCCCCGAAAGACTGCTTTCAAGCCTAACGATAAGCTATTCGGACTTCTTCACTTATCAGTACGGATCAGCTTCGCCGACTAAGGAAGGCCCGGAAAGACAGTATAAACGCTTTCAAGAGCTCTAGCTCTTTCTGAGCTCACTAGATTCAAGCAAAAGCGCATCTTGCACTAATGATCTCGGGTTCGTTCAGGTTCAATCGATCCTCAATGATGAAGCTTGGGGCCTTCCTGATATCATTTTGTTTTCTCACCTACATTTTATTAATTTGAAAAGTTCTGTTAGGTTCTTAGTAGCAGTCGGCGACCTTTTCTATCTATCTTTAGAAGTAGGGCGAGTGTCTAAAGACCCGGTTCTCTCTCTGAATCAGGTTATTCACTGGGCTGTTAAGCCATCGAGTCTTCTAGGGTTGATCGATCCGTTTCAAGAGGATTCATCCAAGACTCTAGATCTCGTTAATTCTAAGGAGGAGCCCATTCCATAAGGAAGATGAGAGGAAGGCAGGCTTTTTGGCATACATAGTTGGCTGGTTATTTTTCTTTCCCATCCCTGCTCTGCTGCTACTGCAGGTGCCCGGAATTCATGGATTCTCTGGTAGAGGGGAGTCGAGGTGGAATTTTTTTGTGGGCTGGCTTAAAAGTAAAAGAAGCCCCCAATTGCAGTAGGAGTAGCTACTTGTTTCATGGCTTTAATTTGAGCTTCAGTTCAGATCCTGAATCTCCATAAATGGGTATGCCTGGTTAAGTTAAGGTGACCAGCTTTGTGCGGCAATCGCAAGTTAAGTTAAGGTACTCTGGATTTGTTATAGCGCCACCATTTCACAATAGAAATATATATTGTCCGGGAAAGCGAGTCTTGGGATTGCTGTTTTATCCTACTGACGCTCTTCTATGAAAGTGGAGGCTTTACTCTAACTGGTCTGTTAAAGTCTCCTTGCTACGGCCTTTTTTTAATATCCCTAGCTCGGAGGGTTACTCGTTTTTGTACTCTACTCCTTCCTTGAAGGTCCAATTAATTAATAGTAATTGGAGGACGGTTAGTGTCTGTTCTGCATGACTCATAGCTAAGGAGCGGATTTCAGGGTCCCTTGACTTGCCAAACGGTTTCCAGTATGCCTATACAGTTAGTCTTTACACACATGATAGTAGCAGCCATGTTATCGACGATTCTACAATAGGCGGCCGCTGGAAAACCCGACTTAGCGAATCACTTCTAGGCTGGCATTAAATCGATTTTGTGCCAGTGGCTCTTGTGCGCCTCATTTATGTTGGTGGCATACCGTACGGTATTGTGCTGAACACTCACAAAAGCCGTGTCCCCCCCTATCTAGTAAGGTTTTTAATGAATTCTTTTTTGATAACGAAATAGATCATCCATAAACTTAAACTAACCCCCTCCAAATTAGTTCTAAGAAAGGAATACGATAACCAGAGAGAGAAGGCACAGGCGATGGGCCCCATACATCAGAATGCAAAAGGGCTAATGGAATTGAAAAAATAAGAAGATTGGAATTCGTAGGTGTTGCCCGTGTTTGGGCAGCTGGCAGCTGGACCAAGAAGAGAATGAAGAACTAGCAGATGCAGGAAGCAATTGAAGGCGTTCTAGTTTGTTCAATGTAGTTCGAAGACCTAACAACCAACAAGAGGAGCTGCCCTCTAGAAGCCCTTAGTTGCCAAAGATCAGGAAGCTCTTTGTTATGAATAAGCCAAAAAGAAAGAAGAGGAAAATCAAGGTCTAAAGCATATATGGGTTGGCTACGGGCGGCACCCTATAGCTATGACATTATGCGTGTGTAGATCCTTGACAACACAGAGGAAGTCGGAGTAAAGATGGCATAGCTTTGGCGATCATCACAAAGTTGTCCAACTGCAAAAATTTGTTGAGAGACTGACTTTAGGAACCAACATAGCATCATTGAGATGAAGAACATTGCCAAAACGAGATGATAAAGAGATCGTACCAATGTCTGAAATAGAGAGTAGGGTGTGGTCACCGGTGAAGACGACACTTTTGCCTTGGTACGGCGAGGATGAGACAAATGCAGCCGGATTGCTCGTCATATGATGGGTAGCCCCAGTGTAAATGAAATGTAAAAAAGCCATTGAGAATCTAGCTTGGAAGATGAATGCATAATACCCACGTGATGAGTTGTTTGATGCGGAGCAAAACTCGAGTTGTAACGCTGTGGACATACGATAGCCATGTCTCCAGAGAGAATCAAAAGTATACATACCCAAGTCAATCATAGAGGAGAACCCAAGATAAGATACTCCCATAGGATTGCTTCTGCTGTTGTTGATAAGAAGACCGGTGCTTTAGGTTATGAAACGAAGGCCACTTACTTGATGATTATTTTGAATATACTTCCCATAGATCTGTTGGGAAATTTATGTCGCCATAGATCTTTGAACCGTTTCTGGGCACTGCACTTGAACCACTGATGCACGAACTGGTACTGTTGTTTGTTGTTAGTCACACAGTTACAGTTGCTGTGAGAGTAGCGTGGCAGGGAGCACACTTGACAGGAGATAGACACAGGCGGTAGAGAGAGAAAGAGGCAAGCCCCTAATTCAAAATAGAATAGATGTGAGGGGGGCAGAGCTTCCATTTCCAGGTACAATCCTCCGCCTCAAGGCGTTCTTTTTTTCCAGGAATCTGTCAATCGGGGGAGCGCAACCAAGTTTCAAACCTCAACTGCAAGGGATGTGAAACCCTTCTCAATGTCTTCCACTCGCCCAGTGGATCTAGGAGGCAAGGGAAATCCGTTGATTGAATCCATTCCTGATGATGTGCCGCTAACAAGGCCTACCTATTCTCCCAAAGCAATCCGGTTTTTTAGGGGGATGGCATTCTATCCTATCTCAATATATGCTCCTCCAAGGCCTGAGGGTGGATTGAATCCAATCCCATCCAGCATAGGCGGGTAGAGTTCGCTCATCCGGTAGCGAGGGGAAGATGAACAATGAAGCTATAGCTGCTCACCTTTCCGCTATCTGCCTTTAAGTGATAGGAGGGCTTAACATAAAGCCCACCAACCAATCTTTCTTTCTATTTTGAATTCTTGATCTTTGGTGCCAGTGGAGCAAAGGAAGCGGGGGACGAACTCCTCTATCTACCCTAGAAATAAAT
>BNST01001589.1:0-5000 GCA_019650275.1 Xylocarpus granatum | reverse complement strand
TCGGTTTGCATCTCCGAATGAGAGCAACTGTCGCTGTCATCTCCCGGAAGAGAAACTGATGCTCATCATGCCAAATGGAACTCCTAGATGGAGCACTTGTGACCAGTAAATAAGGAAAGGAACTCCCATATCAAAGGCTAGCTGCTAGCTTACATGCCAGATGGGTCCTGCCTTTCTCCCCTTTTGTTGGTGGCTTTATGGTTGAATGTTTTCCGCCTGCTGGGCAATTTGGGCGGGATCTTGCAAACCAATCTTTTCAAAGAATAGAGAAGCGGCCCGATTATCACAATATAACCGCATGGGCTCTTCAACCAAAACTTTCAATTCCTGCAACATAAGCCACAATAATTCACAAACAGTATGGGCCATAGCTTTTGACTCTGCCTCAGCACTAGAACGAGCACCTACACTTTGCTTTTTACTTTTCCACCTTGACCCCCTCCCAAAAATGTACAATAGCCGATAGTGGAGCTCCTATCTAATGGAGAACCAGCCCAATCAGCATCTGACAAACTTTCAATACGCAAATGCCCATGGGGCTTATACAACAGTCCTTGTCCGGGAGCTCAGATACCGTACGTATAACAGCTTCCCAGTGAAGAACTCGAGGGGTCTTCATAAACTGGCCGACCACGCTAACTGGAAATGCAATGTCTGGACGAGGTCGGTGAGTGGGATAGGTAAAGGCTATATGCTTCTCATTTCGGTATTGCATTTCAAAAAGATGATGGACGAGAAATTGTAAATTCATCGACGGGCATCCATTTTGATAGCAGGTTGCCCACTCCACTCTTTTGGGAAGTCCCCCTCTGTTTAAACATGACTCCTCTCATCCTCCTTCTAGTGAGACTCCTGAATATCCAATGTTCCTTACTCTTTGGGCCAACTACTTAGTGGCCAGGGATTTACATTATAAGGTATCTAGGGATTCACCGAACAATACCTGTGGGGTTGAATTGTATTCACCTCATTTTGCGGCGAGAGAGTTCGGTTTAGTTCAGGGTGTCCCATGCCCAATCATGTATACGAGCAATAAGAAATTGATTTGGAGGAGGATATTTAGACAAAAGGAGGAGATTGAGGAAGTGGATAAAATTAATGAAGAACTTTTTGGCTCCTTTGAGTTTGTGCCCTTCGAGCTTTCTTGCCTAGTGACTAAGGATTTTCACACTTGGTGGTCTGGATATGGGGCTAAGGTTTTTCATAAACCAGTAACTGAAGTGTTAGAGGGATTCTCTTTCGAGAAGAATCCCAAAGCAAATGGGAAGAAGGAGTCAAGTCAGCCTACGACCTCGAAAGGAAAGGCCTCGGAAAATAGTAAGTCCGACTTTCTTTGATATATTTTAGTCACATTGCCTTTGAATTTCCATTGGCTGAGAAATTCCTCTTTGTTGCAGCAATCTCTCAGACACAAGATGCCACTAAAGGTGCCACTCCTGAGGTTGTGGAGATTACTAGTGAAGAAGGTGGGAGTGAAGTAGGGGAGAAGCCATCCACTGAAGCCATAGTTGAGGAACCAACGACAGAGGAGCCAGGAGTGGAGCAAGAGTCACCGTCACCGGATGATGGAATCCCAAAAGAAGAAGGTGGTAAACAGGGAGTATCTATTACACCAGAAGGGGATGGTGACCAAGATGGCTCCTCTGAAGACGGGAGTTCTTGAAGTGAATCATCCCCTGAAGGAGCCAGTTTTGAATATGTTAAGGACCCTGTCTTGAAAGCTGGAAGTAGCTCCTACACCCCTGTTACTCCCATTCCATTGGCTTCGACCTCTGTGGATCCTACCTCACAATCTTTTGGTGAGGGGACTCAGGCTTCGCTCCTTTGGCACTTAATCTAACCACACCTTTCTTTCATTATTTCCTGACTGACATGCTTTTTCTCTCTCAGCCACAATTGGGTGCTACAGCACTAAAGCAAAGCCCTCTCCTCTCGGTCAAAGATTGATTGGCGAGCTCCGATTTGCTACTATGAATATGAAAGGAAAGGGCAGTGTCCCAGGTCATTCATTACCTTTAGCTCAGTTTGAGTAGTACTTCCTGTGTGAGAAACTAACTACAACTATACCAAAGAGGAGGGGCATAGGGAATCCCGTACCGATGCGATTAGACACCGCCGGAAACTGGCGATCAAGTCTACGGGCCAGCAAGAAAGATGATAAAAAGATCAACGCCTACTTGCTCATGTATCATGTCATTCTTACTGACTGTACCATCCCAACAAGGGATTTTTCTCGGAAAGGTCAAAACCTTCAATCCTGAATTGCTAGTTTTTAACTAGAAGAGGGGAGCTTTAGCTTTCTTCTCTTTGTTGCTCGCACGGGATTAGTAGTCAGGCAGAAGACGAAGGCGCAGAAGAAATTGTTTCATCCGTTCGATCTCTTTAGTCAGGAAAGCGAAACTAACCTTTCTTACTGTATTTGTAATTGAGTAATGGCAGCCTTTAGCTTTAGGTACGATAGCAGGTACTGTTCTAGTGGGCCGGCCAAGCCCAAGGAAGACTGACTTAGTATGGAAATCTGGAATGTTGGTCTCTTCTAGTTTTTCTTTGACTCCCTATAGAAAGGTATTCGAGGGCAAAGAATCAAAGAGGCGAAGCGGAAGGGAGGAAAGCTCAGCTTTACAGTGGGCATTTCGAGGAACTTCTTTCAAGGATAAAGAACTAAGACAGGCAAGCGAGCTTCAGCTGCGCGACCGGGGAGGAAGACAACCTTTAGCTATAAGACAAAAGGAGTAGCGGGAAAGGGAACTCTCCAATATGATAGTGGCTTGCCCACCTCACCGCGGGTAGCCAACTTCAGCTCACCCTAGGAACCTTCAAGGTTAGACTTACTTAAGCTTGAGGTGCAGTAACATGAATACATTCCTTGGAAGGTTGCTTAGCTGGAAATTTATTACTTGAAATAGGTAACGTAACTTCGTCTGGTAGCAGAGCTGCCTCCGAAGAAGACAACTTACGAAAGAGGACTCTCTCCGGAATGGGGGAATCCAGCTATTGAATATAACAAAGTGAAGCAGGACTGCACTCGCTACGCAGTTGAATAGACAGGAAGACAATCAGCAAGGGCGATAGCCCACTGGTTGCAAAGGAAGCGCGCCTAGAAAGAGGTAACCTTACTTAGATGTACTGATCAAAGAATTACTCAGTGAACGGGCCTGATTGAGGACTCTTACAAACCATTTCAGAACGAATACCGAGCTTCCAGCAAAAGATAAGCCGACCCAACCAGAATCAAATACAAACTTCCTTAGAGAAGCAAACTCCCACTTCTCTACTAAGGGGACAGGGATCAGGCTCTCCCATGAGTTAATAACGGGGGGTCCTTCTTACATTTCAGCAGGGAAAGGAATAACTAACGAAAAGTTCTTTAACAAAGGAAGGAACTTAGCCGCTATCTTTTTAGGAGGGATGACCACGGACAACTACCTTTTGGATCACATTTGGTACTCATCGTCGATCAGGAAGGCAGATCCTCGGCGAACCAATTGTATCATCCGTGAGAGACTGTAGTTGACAAAAAGCTCATCTGGTAGAGAAGGAAAGGCAAGAACGAAAAGAGCAATTTCTTTATTATACATGCATTATGAACCAACTGCATTCTAAAGAAATTCTTTGGATAGGTGGATTAAGGAGTTATGAGCCCTATTGTGGATCAGCAATCAATGAACCTCTTCTACGTGAATGAATTGATTGATCCGGCTAGAACGAGATTGAAAGAAAATAGCTATGATCCAACTTAATTATAGTGAATTCTGAATCAACTCCATTCTACTTCATTCATTGTTAGGTCGATCAGGTCGGCATCGTGTAGTATCCCATCCGGTCTTTCTTCAATCATTGTATTGGTAGAGCAGCTTGGTGATGACATGGCAAAGTCTTTTTCAAAACCTGCTATTAAGATCGGTCCGTTAGGCCCTGATAGCTATCATTGAGTGAACAACCTATTATACATCAATATTTGTTCGTAGATCGATATTGATTCCTCTGTTACTAGCTAGTGCGATAGGTAGAGATATGGATTTAGGAAAAGGGGCTAGCGAGTCAAAGCCAAATCACTGCATTTGAGATCAGCCAAAGAAAGTATATATTATGTATGTAACTCGATCTGGTAGGTATCGATTCAATCATTGCAATTACTATATATATGTCACCGTTCGATCTGTCTCTTAGCCGTTTTCGATTGAGGAATAAGACCTCATGATCGTGAAACTCACTTATTCTTAGAGAAATGATGTGTGCTAGCCTTCCCTTCCAACCATCGGCGTATCCGCTTCCAGAGCTTATGCTTTATCCAATCCAGTTTGTGAGTCTATTCCCTTTCCTTTTGTTTCTGATCTCTCTGTCCCTCCCAACCATACCTCCCTTACCTTCTAAGGAAGGGGCACGGTTAGCCAATCACCTGGCATTGGGTCAAGAACTTAAGGAACGGGCGCAGAGCCCTAGTGAAGCGGTACCTCCATGCTGAACACCGAATAGCCTTTGTTGCATCGTCACTTTCGGATCAAGATCCAGAAGAGGCTTTTGCGCCCACCTCCTTCTCTTCAGAGATATGGAACTCCAAGCCATCAACATTCCCATCAACATTTGGGAAAACAACATACCTTGATGCAAACCTATATTCCCCTTAAACCTGCCCACCACCCATGAAAAGAAAGACTACATAGGGCCTCCTCAGCCCACCCGGGTGAAAGGGGAAGAGCTAACTACAGGGTTAGCCGCTACTAATACTAACCACGGGTAAGATTCACTACCTAGCTGCACAATGTAATTGTTCCATCGGGCAACCTTTGAGTAGAGGAGGGGTCGAAACCTAGGTTGTTGCTCAGGTCTCAGGCGAAGTTCTTTCGGTCGATGAGCCTGTATCCGTATCCGTCCCAATGCTTTCGTCTCAGGGAAAGGGCTCAAGCTGAGAAAGCTACGATTATGCTTGAACGGGCTCAATCTCAGTTAATGGGCTATATCCTGATATCTATTTGAATTTAAGTAATTACTTGGTCGAT
>BNST01001586.1:0-23189 GCA_019650275.1 Xylocarpus granatum | reverse complement strand
TGCGGGGATGTTCAAGTCGCACCCAGAAGTTTGACCCCGCACTGCCGAACGTGCCAGAAGCCTCTGCCGCACCCAGGGGGATGTTCCGCTAGCTCCCAGAAGTTCATCCCGCACACTGCAAAGGCGCCTAACACCTCCGCCGCACCTGTGGGGATGTTCCGGTTGCTCCCGGAAGTTTGTACCGTGCACTGCCCAATGCACCCGAAGCCTCTGCCACACCCATGGGGATGTTCCGGTCAGTCCTGGAAGCTCATCCTGTGCACTGCCAAACATGTCGGACGCCGCAGCCATGCCCATGGCGATGTTCAAATTGCTCCCAGAAGTTTGTCCCATGCACTGCCAAACGCGCCCGATGCCTCTGCCACGCCTGTGGGGATGTTCCTGTTGCTCCGGGAAGTTCATACCACGCACTGCCCAATGCACCTGAAGCCTCTGCCATGCCCATGGGGATGTTCTGGTCAGTCCTGGAAGCTCGTCCCGTGCACTGCCAAGCATGTCGGACGCCGCAGCCATGCCCACAGGGATGTTCAAGTCGCTCCCGGAAGTTCGTCCTGCGCACTGCAAAATGCGCCCAATGCCTCTGCCATGCCCCTGGGGATGTTCTGGTCGCTCCCTGAAGTTCTTACTGCACACTACTGCAGTGTCTGATGCCGCTGCCGTGCCCATAGGGATGTTACGGTTGCTCCCGAAAGTTCATCCCGTCCACTGTCAAACATGCCTGACATCTCTGCTGCCCGCTGGGATGTTCCGGTTGCTCCTGGAAGTTCGCCCCACGCACTGCCGAACGTGTCCAATGCCGCTGCCACACCCATGAGGATGTTCCAGCTGCTTCTGGAAGTTTGTTCTGCGCACTGCCAAATGTGCCCAAAGCATCTGCTGCGCCTGCAGGGATGTTCCATTAACTCCTGGAAATTAGTCTTGTGCTCTGCCAAATGTGCTCAAAGCATCTGCCATGCCCGCGGGGATGTTCCGGTCGCTCTGAGAAGTTCATCCTGAGCACTGCTGAACGCATCAGACACCTCTGCCGCACCCGCGGGGATGCTCTGGTCGCTCCCGGAAGTTCGTCCTGCACACTGCCAAAGCGCCAAGCGCCTCTTCTGCACCCGCCGGGATGTTCTGGTCGCTCCCGAAAGTTCATCTGGCGCACTACCCAATGCGCCTGAAGCCTCTGCCGTGCCGGCAGGGGATGTTCCGGCCGCTCCTGGAAGTTTGTCACGCGCACTGCCGAATGCGCCAGATGACTCTGCCACGCTCACGGAGATGCTCTGATTGCTCCCGGAAGTTCGTCGTGCACGCTGTTGAATGCAACCTGTGCCTTTGCCTTGCCCACTGGTATATACCAGTCGCTCCCGGAATTTCGTCCCAAGCACTGCCAAACGCGTCCGATGCCTCTGCCGCACCCATGGGGATGTTACGGTCACTCCCAGACATTCACCCCGCACACTGCTGAATGTGCCCGGCGACTCTGCAGCGCCGTGGGGACGTTCCAAATGCTCCCAGAAGTTTGCCCACGCGCTGTTGAATGCAACTGACGCCTCTGCCTCGCCCACGGGGATGTTCTGATCGCTCCTGAAAATTTGTCCCACACAATGCCCAATGTGCCCTGAAGCCTTTGCTGCTCCTGCAGGGATGTTCCGGTCGCTCCGGAGTTTGTCCCGCACACTGCCGAACACTCCTGAAACCTCTGCCATGCCCTGCAGGGATGTTTCGGTCGTGCCTGGAAGTTCATCCCACGCACTGTCCAACATGCCCAAAGCCTGTGCCACGCCCACGGGGATGTTCTGGTTGTTCCCAGAAGTTCGTCCCGAGCGCTGCCGAACGCGTCCAATGCCTCTTCTGTGCCTGCAGGGATTTTACGATCGCTCCCGGAAGTTCGTCCTGTGCACTGTTGAACATGCCCAAGGCCGCTGCCATGCCTGCGGGGATGTTCCAGTTGCTCCCAGAAGTTTGTCCCGCATGCTGCCGAATGCACAGGAAGCATCTGCCGCACCCGCAGGGATGTTCTGGTTGCTCCCAGAAGTTTGTTCCATGCCCTGCCAAATGCACCTGATGCCCCTGCCATGCCTGTAGGAATATTCTCTGTCGCTCCTAGAAGTTCATCTCAGAGCACTTCTGAACTCGTCCAATGCCTCTGCCGAGCCCACGAGGATTTTCCAGTTGCTCCCTGAAGTTCATCCAGTGCACTTCCGTACAAGCCCGACACCTATGCCCCACCTGCGTGGATGTTCAGGTCACTCCTGGAAGTTCATCCTGTGCACGGCTCAACGTGCCCGAAGCTTCAGATGTGCCTACACGGATGTTCCGGTCACTCCCGGAAGTTCGTCCCGCGCATGGCCAAGCGACAAAAGCCTATGATGCGCCTGCAGGAATGTTTCGGTCTTTCCAGGAAGAAAGTCCTGTGCACTGTCAAGTGCACCCGATGCCGGTTTCGTGCCTGCAGTGATGTTCCGGTCGCTCCCGAAGTTTGTCCCGAACACTGCTGGACTGTTGGGGTCCCTGATTTTTTTCCCAACTTTTCTACACCTTAGGGGTCAGCATGCCTACTGAAATCCTTCCTAACTTGCTGTCCCGTTTGATTCTTGAGTTCTTTTCTTATATTTACATCCCCTAAGCTGTCCTTCGGGTTAACTAATATATAAAAGGATATGTTGGATAGGCAAGACAACTCTTAAACCTATCACAACTTGCCTTGGTTGAAGAAGACAACTCTTAACTTCAATCTAAGCTCTTAAGCAAGGAAGACAACTCTTAACCTTGTCTTAAGCCCAAGTTATCTCAAGACAACTCTTAAAAGATAACCAAAAATATAAACAAGAATGTAAGCAAGAATGTCCATAAAGTTTGTTCTGTGTACTGCCAACGTATCTGACAACGCTGCTATGGCCGCAGGATGTTCCAATTGCTCCCGAAAGTTCGTCCTGCACACTGCCGAATGCGTCCGAAGACGGCGCCGCACACGCGGGTATGTTCCGGTGACTCCCAGAAGTTTGTCCTGGGCACTGCTGAACATGCCTGATGAGTCTACTGCACTCGTGGTGATGTTGCAGTTGCTCCCCGAAGTTGTCCCACACACTGCTGAATGTCCCCGAACCCTCCACTGTGCCCGCGGGAATGTACCAGTAGGTCTGGAAAGTTCATCCCAAGCACTGTCAAATGTATCTGACACTGCATCTGCACCTGTGGGATGTTCCAGTCACTCCTAGAAGTTCGTCCTGCACAATTTTTTTCCCCAACTTTTCTATACCTTAGGGGTCAGCACGCCTACTGAAAACCTTCCTAACTTGCTGTCCCATTTGATTCTTGAGTTCTTTTCTTATATTTACGTCCCCTAAGCTGTCCTTCGGGTTAACTAATGTATAAAAGATATGTTGGATAGGCAAGACAACTCTTAAACCTATCACAACTTGCCTTGGTTGAAGAAGACAACTCTTAACTTCAACCTAAGCTCTTAAGCAAGGAAGACAACTCTTCACCTTGACTTAAGCCCAAGTTATCTCAAGACAACTCTTAAAAGATAACCAAAATATAAACAAGAAAGTAAGCAAGAATGCTAACCTTTGATTCTTGATTAATGAATGAGAAAATAACAAAATTCGGAGCATATCTCCTCCTCACAAATAATGGGCTGTATTTATAGTATTAGACAGCCTTATCCTAATTCAACTAGTACTTAGGTTCCTTATCCACTTAGGATATGTTTTCCTAAGTCAACAAGCTTTTCTAAGTCAACTAAAACATTATCAAGATAGACCTTATCCCACTGTTTCCTAATCCTACTAGGATTCTTGGTCTTTCTTGAATTCCTACTTAGACTAGAATTCCTACTTTGACTAAGTCTTTCTGTCCTTATCTTATGTTTTCTCCCATAGCTGCTGAACTTCTTCTTGCCATTTCCTTCTTGGATTAGAACTTCTGCTATGGCGTGTCCTTCCTCTCCAAGATTCCTCCTTGATGTGATCCTCTTACTGAAGTCAAACCTGCCATGACGTCCTGCTGCTGCTGGAGTTCTTCATGCCGTCTATGTCCTTCTCCTGCTGGAACTCTTCTTGACATGGACGTGTTGCTGCTGCTGGAGTTCTTCTTGATGCGATTGTCCTTCTTCTGCTGGAACTCCTGTTGGTGTGAATGTCCTTCATTAATTAGGATTAAGTCAAATACTGGCCGGGCTTCACTGCTGGGCTGCACACTTGCTGTTGCCATGCTTGTTGTGCACATTTTCTGGCCCATGCTCTCCTTTGCTGCCTCATTTTCTGCCCGTTGCATTTCTTGCATACTTAGGTTCTCAACATGAACACACCCGACACCTCTGCCGCACCTGCAAAGATGTTCCGGTCGCTGCTGGAAGTTCATCCCCCGCACTGCCGAACACGTCCGAAGCCGGCACCGCACGCACGGGGATGTTCCGGGTCCCTCCCGGAAGCTCGTCCCACGCACTGCTGAATGCGTCCGATGCCGCTGCGCATCCACAGGGATGTTTTGGTCACTCCCGGAACTTCATCCCACACACGGCCGAACACATCCAAAGCCTCTGCCGTGCACCGTGGAGATGTTCCTGTCACCCCCGAAAGTTTGTCCCAGCACTGCCAACTACTTCCAATGCCGCTGCCGTGCCCTGCAGCAAATTTTTGGTAGGTTCTGGAAGTTCGTCCCAGGCACTGCCGAATGCGTCTGATGCCTCTGCCACACCTGCGGGGATGTTCCGGTCACTCCCAGAAGTTCGTTCCGCGCACTACCGAATGTGCCTGAAGCCTCTGCTGCGCCCTCGGGTATGTTCCAGTAGGTTCAAGAAGTTAATCCCGTGCATTGCCTAATGTATTTGATGCCGCTGCCTAGCCCATGGGGATGTTCCTGTCACTCCTAGAACTTCGTCCCAAGCACAGCCAAACACACCCGAAGCATCTACTGCACCGCGGAGATGTTCCCATCACCCCTGGAAGTTCATCCCGAGCACTGCCGAACAAGTTTCGACGCCGCTGCTGCGCCCGTAGGGGAATTTTTGGTAGCTCCCAGAAAGTTCGTCCCGAGCATTGCTGAACACATCTGACGACTCTGCCGCGCCCGTGGGGATGTTCCAGCGCTACCGGAAGTTCGTCTTGTGCACTACCGAATGTGCCCGAAGCCTCTGCCATGCCCTCAGGTATGTTCCGGTAGGTCCGGGAAGTTCATCCAGTGCACTGCCGAACGTATATGATGCCACTGCCATGCCCGCGGGGATGATCTGATCACTCCCAGATGTTCGTCCCACACACTGCCGAACGCGCATTATGCCTCTGCCGTGCCCACGGGGATGTTCCAGTCACTCCCAAAAGTTCGTCCCGCAAACTGACAAACTTGCACAATGCAGCTGCCACGCCCATGGGGATAATTTGGCCATCCCGGTAGTTCATCCTGCACACTGCCAAACATGTTTGATGCCGTTGCCACACCCACGGGAGATGCTCCGGCCGCTCCCGGAAGTTCATCCTGGTCACTGCCGAGCGCGCCCGTAGCCTCTGCCACACCTGCAGGGATGTTCCGGTCACTCCTAGAAGTTCGCCCCTAGTACCGCGAAATGCATCTGATGCCTCTGTCGAGCCCGCAGGTATTTTCTGGTCACTCCCAGAAGTTCATCCAAGCACTGCCGAATGCGCCCAGCGCCTCTTCTGAGACCGTGGGGATGTTCCAGTTGCTCCCGTAAGTTTGTCCCGTGCACTGTCGCATGCGCCAGACACCTCTGCTGTGCCCGCAGGGATGTTCCGGTCGCACCCGGAAGTCAGCCCCGCGCACCACCGAACGCGCCCGATGCATCTGTAGCTCCCTCAGGGATGTTCGGGTCGCTACTGGAAGTTCATCCTGTGCACTGCTCAACATGCCCGAAGTCCTTGCCGCACCGCTGAGATGTTCCAGTTGCTTCCGGAAGTTTCGTCCTGTGCACTGCCCAACACACCCGAAGCGTCAGACAGCCCGAGGGGATGTTCCGGTTGCTCTCAGAGGTTTGTCCTGCACACTGCCGAACACGTCCGATGCCTCTGCCACGCCCACGGGGATATTCCGGTCACTCCCGCAAGTTCATCCTGTGCATTGCCAAATGAGCCCGACCTGCTGCTGCACCCGCTAGGATGTTCCGGTCGCTCCCGGAAGTTCGTCCCGAGCACTGCTGAATGCTCCCAATGCCTCTGCCAAGCCCGCAGGTGTTTTCGGTCGCTCGCGGAAGTTTGTCCCCATGCATTGCTGAATGCACCCAATGCTGGTGGCGCACCCGCGGTGATATTCGGTCGCTCCCAGTAGTGTTTCCTGCACACTTTCAAACATGCCCAAGAGAATTCTCCGGTCGCTCCAGGAAGTTCATCCTGCGCACTACCCAATGCGGCTGACTTAACTGCTGCGCCCACGGGGTTGTTCTGGACACTCCCCTGAAGTTCATCCCGTGCAGTGCCAAACATGCCCAACGCCTCTGTGGTGCCAGCAGTGATGTTCCAGTTGGTCCCGGAAGTTCATTCCGCACACTGCCCAATGCACTCGACACTGCTGCACCCACAGAGATGTTCCAGTCACTCTCCAAAGTTTGTACCAGTGCACTGCCAAACACGCCCAACGCCACCGCCGCACCCGCGAGGACGCTATGCCTGCAGGGATGTTCCGGTCTCACCCAAGAAGTTTGTCCCCCGCACTGCCCAATGCGCCTGAAGCCAGGAACTGCCGCACCTGCATGGATGTTCCGGTCACTCCCTGGAAGTTCATCCCGTGCACTGCCGAACGCATCCGACGCCTTTGCTGCACCTGCATGGATGTTCCAGTCACTCCTGAATGTTCGTCCCGCACACTGCCGAACTGTCCTAATCCTCTGTCTCGCCTGCAGGGATTTTCCAGTTGCTCCCACAAGTTCGTCCCATGCACTGCCCAACCCGCCCAATGCCTCTTGCCATGCCCGGCAGAATGTTCCAGTCGCTCCCGGAAGTTTGTCCCGTGCACTGCCCAACCCGACCAAATCCTCTGCTGCACCTGCAGGATGTTCCGTCACTCCCGGAAGTTCATCCCGCCCACTGCTGAACACGCCTGATGCCTCTGCTGCACGCACAAGGATGTTCTGGTCGCTCCTGGAAGTTCGTCCCGTGCACTGTAGAAAGTGCCCGACGCCTTTGCTGCACCCACGGGATGTTCCAGTCACTCCTGGAAGTTCGTCCAGCACACTGCCGTATGCACCCTATGCCTCTCCTGCACCCACAAGGGATGTTCCGTTGCTCCCAAAAGTTCATCCCATGCACTGACGAAACGCGCCCGATGCCACTCCCTTGCCCGCGGTGACGTTCTGGTCACTCCCTGAAGTTTGTCCCGTGCACTGCCCAACATGCCCAATGCCGCTGTCGCGGCTGCGGGGATGTGCTGGTAGCTCCCAGAAGTTCGTCCTGCACCCTGTCGAACCACCTGATGCCTCTACCATGCCCTCAGGGATGTTCCATTAGCTCCACGAAGTTCATCCCATGCATTGCCGAACGTCTCCGATGCCTCTGCCAGGGCTGCATGGATGTTCCGGTCACTTCGGAAGTTCATCCCGTGCACTGCTTAACGTGCTCGAAGCCTCTGCTGTACCCTTGGGAATGTTCTGGTCACTCCTGGAAGTTTGTCCCGTGCACTGCCGAATGCGCCCGACGCCTCTGTTGAGCCTGCTGGAATTTTACAGTCGCTCTTGGAAGTTCGTACTGCACACTGCAGAACGTGTCTGATGCCTCTGCCAAGCCCGCTGGGATTTTCGGTCAATCCTGGAAGTTTGTCACATGTACTGGCAAAACGCGCCCACGGGGATGTTCTGGTCGCTCCCGAAAGTTCATCCCGTGCACTGCTGAATGCACCCGACGTAGCTGCCCCACTTGCGGTGTTGTCCTGGTCGCTCCCTGAAGTTCATCCCGCACACTGCTGAACATGCTCTGATGCCTCTGCCTCGCCTGCAGTGAGGTTCTGGTCACTCCTGGAAGTTCGTCCTGTGCACTGCTCAATGCACCCGACACCGCTGCTGCACCCGCAGGGTTGTTCCAGTCGCTTGCAGAAGTTTGTCCCTGCACACTGCTCAATGTACTTGACACCTCTGCTGCACCTGCGATGATGTTTCAGCTGCTCCTTAATGTTCATTCCGCGCACTGACAAATGGGCCCGACACCTCTGCTGCACCTGCAGGGATGTTCCGGTCGCTCCCCAAAGTTTGTCCTGTGCAATGTCCAACGCGCCCGTCGCTCCCTGGATGTTCATCCAAACGGGCCCGACACCTCTGCCGAACACGCTGATGCCTTTGTGGCATCTGCAGGGATGTTCCGGTTGCTCCTGGAAGTTCGTCCAGTGCACTACCGAATGCGTTCAATGCCTCTGCCAAGCCTGCAGGGATTTTCGGTCGCTCCTGGCAGTTCATCCCGTGCACTGCTGAACGTGACCGATGCCTCTGCCTCGCCCGAAGGGATGTTCCGGTCACTTCCAGAAGTTTGTCCCGCACACTGCAAAACCCAGCCGAAGCCTCTGCTGTGCCAGCAGGGGATGTTCTGGTCGCTCCCGGAAGTTTATCCCGCACACTGCCAAACACGTATGAAGCCTCTGCCATGCCCACAGGGATGTTCTGGTCACTCCCGGAAGTTTGTCCTGCACACTACCGAATGTGCCCGATCCGCTGTCGCACCCTCAGGGATGTTCCGGTCGCTCCCGGAAGTTCATCCCAGCACTGGCGAACATGCCCGATAACTCTGCCACACCCGTGGAGATTTTCCGGTCGCTCCTGGAAGTTCGTCTCACGCACTGCCGAACGTGCCCGACCCGCTGCCGCCCTGCAGGGATGTTCCAGTCGCTCCCGTAGTTCGTCCGGAGCACTGCCGAATGCGCCTGATGCCTCCGCTGCCCCTGCAAGGATGTTCCGTCACTCCTGGAAGTTTGTCCCTCGCACTGCCAAACGTGGCCGAAGCCTCTTCCATGCCTGCAGGGATGTTCCAGTCACTCCAGGAAGTTCGTTACTGCACTGCCAAACATGTCTGATGCCGCTGCGCCCATGGGAATGTTTCAGTCGGTTCCAGAAGTTCGTCCCATGCACTGCAGAATGCACCCCATGCCTCAGCCACACCCGCGGGGATGTTCCAGTCGCTCCAGGAAGTTCGTCCAGTGCACTGCTGAATGCATCCGACGCCACTGCTGAGCCCGTGGGGATTTTCTGGGTCGCTCCTGGAAGTTTGTTCCAGCACTGCAGAACACGCCCCACATTGCTACCGCGCCTGCAGGGATGTTGCGGCCGCTCCTGGAAGTTTGTCCAGCGCACTGCCCAATACGCTCGAAGCCTCTGATCGCTTCCGGAAGTTTGTCCTGCACACTGCCGAATGGCCCAATGCCTCCAACGTGCCCTGCAGAGACGTTTCAGTGCTCCCGGAAGTTTTTCCTGCACACTGCCAAACTGTTGAGGACCTTAGGAGGCAAAGGGAGTGTGAGCGAATGCACGCGAAGGTGCCAAGCAGCAAGAGAGGCAGAAACAGGCCAGAATGTGCGCGCAACAAGCCTGCACGCAGCATGCAGTGAAGCACGGCCAGGTTCTGACTCAGTCCTAACTAACTGTGGAAATCCAAGCCAAGAAGAACACCAGCATTGGCAGGACACACATGAAGCAATCCGAGCAGGAGAAGGACATGGATGGCATGAAGAATTCCAGCAGCAGCAGGACGTCTTGGCAGGTTTGACTTCAGCAAGATGTTCACGTCAAGGAGGAGTCTTGGAATGGAAGGACATGCCATAATGGAAGTCCTAATCCAAGAAGGAAATGGCAAGATGAAGGTCAGCAGCTGTAGGAGAGGAGATAAGATAAGGACAGAAAGACTTAGTCAAAGTAGGAATTCTAGTCTAGTAGGAATTCAAGAAAGACCAAGAATCCTAGTAGGATTAGGAAACAGTGGGATAAGGTCTATCTTGATAATGTTTTAGTTGACTTAGAAAAGCTTGTTGACTATGGAAAACATATCCTAAGTGGGATGAGGAACCTAAGTACTAGTTGAATTAGGATAAGGCTGTCTAAATACTATAAATACAGCCCATTATTTGTGAGCAGGAGATATGCTCCGAATTTTGTATTCTTTTCATTCATTAATCAAGAATCAAGGTTAGCATTCTTGCTTCCATTCTTGTTTATATTTTGGTTATCTTTTAAGAGTTGTCTTGAGATAACTTGGGCTTAAGTCAAGGTGAAGAGTTGTCTTCCTTGCTTAAGAGCTAAGGTTGAAGTCAAGAGTTGTCTTCTTCAACCAAGGCAAGTTGTGATAGGTTTAAGAGTTGTCTTGCCTATCCACATATCCTTTACACATTAGTTAATCCTGAAGGACAGCTTAGGGGAGAAAATCAAGAAAAGAACTCAAGAATCAAATGGGACAGCAAGTTAGGAACATTTTTTAGTAGGCGTGCTGACCCCTAAGGTGTAGAAAAGTTGGGGAAAAAAATAGGGACCCCAACAAATTGGTGCTTTCGTTGAGAAGTCAGCACAATCACCAGTTGAGAGGTAGCATGATCACCCCAACAAATTTGCTCTCATTGAGACATCAGCACAAACACCAGTCAATTGCAAGCCATCACGGTTACCATGTCATCTAGGCAGCATTCACCCGCACCATAGGAACACACCAGGGAAGACTTCTCAATCACCAACCATGGAAGAATCCTTGCCTTGGGGAGGAACCAGAATGTGATCCCTGTGGAGATTTTCTGGTCATTCCCAAAAGTTCTTCCCACGCACTGCTGAACATGCCTGATGCCTCTACCATGCCCATGGGAATGTTCCAGCAGCTCCCAAAAGTTCGTTCTGTGCACTGCCCAACGCGCCCGGAGCCTCTGCTGTGCTCGTAGGGATGTTCTGGTTGCTCCTGCAAGTTTGTCCTGCACAATGACCCAACATGTCCAATACCATTGCCATACCTGTGGGAATGTTCCAGTCGATCCTGGAAGTACGTACCACGCACTGCCAAATGCACCCGACACCTCTACTGTGCCTGCGGAAATGTTTGGGACGCTCCTGAAAGTTTGTCCCGAGCACTGCTGAATGCGTCCAATGCCTCTGCCAAGTCCGCAGGGATGTTCCGGTTGCTCCCAAAAGTTCGTTGCCCTCACTGCCAAATGTGCCCAAGCCTCTGTCATGTCCGCGGGGATGTTCTGGCCTCTCCCAGAAGTTTGTCCTGAACACTGCCGAACGCATCTGACACTTCTGCCGAGCATGCAGGGATTGTCTATGTGCTCCCAGAAGTTCATCCTGTGCACTGCCAAATGAGCCTAATGCCTCTGCGGTGCCTGTGTGGATGTTTTGGTCACTCCCAAAAGTTTGTCCTGCGCACTGCCAAATGTGCTCGAAGCCTCTGCCGCACCTGTGGGGATGTTCCAGTCACTCCCAGAAGTTTGTCCCATGCACTGCTGCTGCTGCAACCGGGGGATTTCCGGGCCACTCCTGGAAGTTGTCCTGTGCACTGCCGAACGCGCCTTGATGCCTCATCCATGCCCATGGGGATGTTCTGGTTGCTCCTAGAAGTTCGTCCAGGGCACCGCCGAATGCGTCCAATGCCTCTGCTGAGCCTGCAGGGGTTTTCTCGTCGCTCTCAAAAGTTCATCCTGCACACCGCCGAACACGCACAACGCCCCTGCCGCACCTGTGGGGATGTTTTCGGTCACTACTGGAAGTTCATCTAGCACACTGCCCAACGTGCCCGAAGCCTCTGGCTCACCTGCGGGGATGTTCCGGTCACTCCCAGAAGTTCGTCCCATGCACTGCCTAATGCCCCGAAGCCTAAGACTTACCCGCGGGGATGTTCCGGTCACTCCCAGAAGTTCATCCCCGTGCACTACCCAATGTGCCCAAAGCCTCAGACATGCCTGGGGATGTTGCAGTCGCTTCCGAAAGATTGTCACAGCACTTTTGAATGCATCCAATGCTGTGGCCACGCCCACGGAGATGTTCCGGATGCTCCCGGACATTTGTCCCATGCACTGCCGAACTTGTCCGACGCTGCCACCGTGCCTACGGGGATGTTCCGGTCACTCCCAGAAGTTTGTCCTGCACAATTCTGAATGCGCCCAATGCCTCTGCCATGCCCGCAGGGATGTTCTGGTCACTAACGGAAGTTTGTCCTGTGCACTGTGCAACACGCCAGAAGCATCTGCCGCGCCCAGGGGGGATGCTCCTGTCAAACCCAGAAGTTCATCCTGTGCACTGCCAAACATGCCCGACAACTCTACCGCACCCATGGGGATGTGCCGGTTGCTCATGGAAGTTCGTCCCACGCACTGCCCAACGTGCCCTAAGCCTCTGCCGCTCCCGTGGGGATGTTCTGGTCACTCCCAGATGTTCGTCCCACTCACTGCCAAATGCATCCTTCCCCTTTGCCATGCCTGCAGGGATGTTCTGGTCGCTCCCAGAAGTTTGTCCCAGGCACTGCTGAACGTGTACGACGCCTCTGCTGTGCATGCAGTGATGTTCAGGTCACTCCTGGAAGTTCATCCCAGGGCACTGACAAATGCGATTGAAGTCTCTGCCATGCCCACAGGGATGTTCAGCACTCACCGAAATTCGCCCAGTGCACTGCCGAACTGTTGGGGTCCCGATTTTTTTCCCCAACTTTTCTACACCTTAGGGGTCAGCACGCCTACTGAAATCCTTCCTAACTTGCTGTCCCATTTGATTCTTGAGTTCTTTTCTTATATTTACATTCCCTAAGCTGTCCTTCGGGTTAACTAATATATAGAAGGATATGTTGGATAGGCAAGACAACTCTTAAACCTATCACAACTTGCCTTGGTTGAAGAAGACAACTCTTGACTTCAACCTTAGCTCTTAAGCAAGGAAGACAACTCTTAACCTTGTCTTAAGCCCAAGTTATCTCAAGACAACTCTTAAAAGATAACCGAAAATATAAACAAGAAAGTAAGCAAGAATGCTAACCTTGATTCTTGATTATTGAATGAGAAAATAACAAAATTCGGAGCTTATCTCCTCCTCACAAATAATGGGCTGTATTTATAGTCCTAAGACAGCCTTATCCTAATTTAACTAGTACTTAGGTTCCTTATCCACTTAGGATATGTTTTCCTAAGTCAACAAGCTTTTCTAAGTCAACTAAAACATTATCAAGATAGACCTTATCCCATTGTTTCCTAATCCTACTAGGATTCTTGGTCTTTCTTGAATTCCTACTAAGACTAGAATTCCTACTTTGACTAAGTCCTTCTATCCTTATCTTATCTTCTTTCCTACAGCTGCTGACTTCTTCTTTGCCGTTTCCTTCTTGGATTAGACTTCTGCTGTGGCGTCCTTCCTTTCCAAGACTTCTCTTTGGCGTGGTCATCTTGCTGAAGTAAACCTTTCAAGACGTCCTGCTGCTGCTGGAGTTCTTCACGCTGTCACTCTCCTTCTCCTACTCGGATTGCTTCCTGCGTGTCCTGCCAATACTGGTCTTCTTCTTGGCTTTGATTTCTCGCAATTGATTAGGACTGAGTCAGAACCTGGCCGTGCTTCACTGCTTGCTGCTGCAGGCTTGTTGCACGCACATTCTGGCCTGTTGCTGTCTCTCTTGCTGCCTGGCGCCTTGCACGCATTCGCTCACACTCCCTTTGCCTCCTAAGGTCCTCAACACGAATGCGCCTGACACCACTGCCACTCCTGTGGGGATGTTCCAGTCGTTCCTGGAAGTTTGTCCCGCACACTGCCCAACGCGCCTAAAGCCTCTGCTGTGGCCACAGGGATGTTCTGGTCGCTCCTGAAGTTTGTCTTGCACACTGCCGAATGCGCTTGATGCCTATGCCATGCCTGAGTGAATGTCCCTGGTTGCTCCCGGAAGTTCATTCAGAGCTCTGCTGAATGCGTCCAAAGACTCTCCTGAGCCCACGGGGATTTTCCCATCAGCTCCCGGAACTTTGTATGCTGCACATCAAAGCGCGCCCGATGCCTCTGCTGCACCCGCAGGGATGTTCTGGTCCCTCACAGAAGTTTGTCCCACACACTGCCCAACGTGCTCGTCGCTGCTGCTGCGCCTGCAGGGATGTTCCGTTTGCCCCCCAAAGTTCGTGCCACATACTGCCGAACATGCCCAACACCTCTGCCGTGCCCGTGGGATGTTCCGGTCGCTCCCAGAAGTTCATCCTGCACACTGCCAAATGCGCTCGATGCCTCTGCCATGCCTACGGAATGTTCCTGTCACTCCTGGAAGTTCATCCCGCACACAGCCCAACACGCCGGAAGCATCCAACACACCTTCAGGGGATGTTGCGGTGGCTCCAGAAGTTTGTTCTGTGCACTGCCAAACTTATTGACGCTGCTGCCATGCCCATGGGGATGTTACAGTCACTCCCGGAAATTCGACGCCTCTACCATGCCTACAGGAATGTTTCGGTTGCTCCCGAAGTTCGTCCCGCGCACTGCCAAATGCGCCAGATGCCGCTGCCATGCCCGCGGGGAGGTTCCAGTCGCTCCCTGCAGTTCATCCCGCACACTGCTCAATGCGCCCGATGCCACTGCCGCACCCATGGGGATGTTCCGGTCGCTCCCTGCAGTTCGTCCCCGACACTGCCCAATGCCCCCGAAGCCTCTGCTGTGCCCATGGGAATGTTCCGGTTGCTCCAGGAAGTTTGTCCTGTGCACTGCCAAACATGTTCGATGCTGCATTCGCGCCTGCAGGAATGTTCTACTCGCTCCCAGAAGTTCTTCCTACGAACAGCCAACGTGCCCAATGCCTCTGCCACGGTGACAGGGATGTTCCAGTCGCTCCCAGAAGTTTGCCCCGAGCACTGCCTAGCGAGTCCGATGCCTCTGCCAAGCCCGTGGAGATTTTCCGGTCACTCCCGGAAGTTCATCCCACAGACTACTGAACACACCCTGATGCCTCTGCAGTGCCCAAAGGGATGTTCAGTTGCTCCCAGAATTCGTCTGGAGCAGTGCCGAATGCGCCAGATGCCTCTACTGCACCTACGGGGTTGTTCTGATCGCTCCTGGAAGTTTGTCCCATGCACTGCCAAACTGTTGAGGACCTTAGGAGGCAAAGGAAGCGTGAGCGAATGCGCACGAGGCGCCAAGCAGCAAGAGAGGCAGCAACAGGCCAGAATGTTGCAGCAACAAGCATGCACACGGCAAGCAGTGAAGCATGGCCAGGTTCTGACTCTGTCCTAAGTGACTGCAGAAATCCAAGCCAAGAAGAATGCCAGCATTGACAGGACATGCATAATGCAATCGGAGCAGGAGAAGGACATGGACGGCATGAAGAACTCCAGCAGCAGCAGGACGTCATGGCAGGTTTGACTTCAGCAAGATGTTCACGTCAAAGAGAAGTCTTGGAATGGAAGGACACACCATAATGGAAGTCCTAATCCTAGAAGGAAATGGCAAGATGAAGGTCAGCAGCTGTAGGTGAGGAGATAAGATAAGGATAGAAAGATTTAGTCATAGTAGGAATTCTAGTCTAAGTAGGAATTCAAGAAAGACCAAGAATCCTAGTAGGATTAGGAAACAGTGGGATAAGGTCTATCTTGATAATGTTTTAGTTGTGTTAGAAAACCTTGTTGACTTAGGAAAACATATCCTAAGTGGATAAGGAACCTAAGTACTAGTTGAATTAGGATAAGGTTGTCTAATACTATAAATACAGCCCATTATTTGTGAGCAAAAAGGATATGCTCCAAATTTTGTATATCTTGAATTAGGATAAGGACATGCCCACAGGGATGTTTGGGTCGCTCCCAAAAGTTCATCCCGTGCATTGCTGAATGCGCCCGAAGCCTCTGCTGTGCTCATGGGGATGTTCTGGTCACTCCCGGAAGTTTGACACCTGCACTGCCCAACGTGTTTGACGCTGCTGCCACCCACAGGGGGATGTTCCAGTCGCTCCCGGAAATTCATCCCGTGCACTGCCGAACGTGCCCGATGCCTCTACTGTGCCTGCAGAGATGTTCTTGCTGCTCTCGAAAGTTGGTTCCATGCACTGCTGAACGTGTCCGCCGCTGCTGCTGCACCTGCAGGGATGTTCATGTGGCTCTGGGAAGTTTGTCCCACACACTGCCCAACACACCGACGCCTCTGCCATGCCCTGTGGAGATGTTCCGGTTGCTCTCGGAAGTTCGATTCATGCAGTGCCAAACATGACCGATGCCTCAGCCGAGCCTGCAGGCATGTTCTGGTCGCTCCCGGAAGTTCATGCCGTGCACTGCCATACATGTCCGATGCCACTGACGCGCCCACGGGATATTCAAGTTTCTCCCAGAAGTTTGTCCCGTGCACTGCCAAACGTGCCCGGTACCTTGCCACGCCCAGGGATGTTCCAGTCACTCCTGTAAGTTCGTCCTGCACACTGTCGAATGCGCCCGAAGCCTCTGCCACACTCTTGAGGATGATCTGGTCGCTCCAGTAAGTTCATCCTGTGCACTGGTCAACTTGTCCAATGCCGCTGGTGCACCTGCGGGATTGTTCCAGTCGCTCCCGAAAGTTCATCCGCGCACTGCTGAATGCGCCCAATGCCTCTGCCGTGCCTGCAGGGATGTTCTGGTCGCTCTGGGAAGTCTGTCTTGAGAACTACCAAACACGCATGACAGGTTGCTCCAGAAAGTTCGTACTGCACACTATCGAACGCGCCCGATACCTCAGCCGTGCCTGCTGGGATGTTCCAGTCGCTCCTGGAAGTTCGTCTTGCACACTGCCAAACATGCCCGACACCTCTGCCATGCCCGCGGAGATGTTCCGGTCGCTCCAAAAAGTTCATCCCGTGCACTGCCCAACACGCCAAAGCCTCTGCCACGCCCATGAGGATGTTCCCATCACTCCCGGAAGTTTGTCCAGCTCACTGCCAAATGTGTCCAACGCTGCTGCCGCTTCCGCGGGGATGTTCAGGTCGATCTCGGAAGTTTGTCCAGAACACTGTTGAATGCACCCAATGCCTCTCCCATGCCTGCGGGGATGTTCTGGTTGCTACTTGAAGTTCATCCCAAGCACTGCCGAACGCCCAATGCCGCTGTCTGCCCACGGGGATTTTCCAGCTTTCGCGCCTGCAGGGATTTACCGGTTGCTGCCGGAAGTTCGTCCTGAGAACTGCCGAACTTGTCCGATGCCTCTTCCGAGCCAGCGTGGATTTTTTGGTCGCTCCCAGAAGTTAATCCTGCACACTGCCCAACATGCCCAAAGCCTCTGCCATGCCCAGGGGGATGTGCTCCCGAAGTTCACTTCGCACTGCAAAGCAACTGACACCTCTGCCGTGCCCACGGGGATGTTCTGTCACTCCCAGAAGTTTGTCTTGCACAGCCCAACGCCCCGACACCTCTGCCATGCCCGTGGGGATGTTCAGGTTACTCCCAGAAGTTCGTCCCGCACACTGTCGAACATGTCCGAAGCCACTGCTGCAACCGCAGGCATGTTTTGGTCGCTCCCAGAACTTCCTGGAGCGACCGGATTATCCCCACGGTTGCTGTAGAGGCTTTGGATGCATTTGGCAGTTCACAGGAGGGACTTCCTGGAGCGACCGTAACATCCCAGCTGGGTGTGGCAGAGACTTCAGGCCCGTTTGCCAGTGCACAGGATGAACTTCTGGGAGTGACCTGAAAATCCCTGCGGCTTGGTAGAGGGGTCGAATGCGTTCAGAAGCGCTTGGGATGAACATCGGGAGCAACTGGAACATCCCCATGGGCACGACAATGCAGTCGGTGCATCCACCAGTGTGCAGGATGAACTTCTAGGAGTGACCGGAACATCCCCGCAGGCGCAGCAGAGGCATCAGGCACATTGGGCAGTATGCGAGATGAACTTCCGAGAGCTACTGGAACATCCCACTGGCACAACAGAGGTGTCAGGTGCGTTTGATAGTGTGCGGGACAAACTTCTCGGAAGGACCAAGAACATTCCCGTGGGCGCGGCAGCGGCATCGGACACATTCGGCAGTGCGCGGGATGAACTTCCGGAGCAACCGGAGCATCCCTGCAGGTGCGGCATCGGCATCGGGTGCATTGGTCAGTGCACAGGACAAACTTTCCTGAGTGACCGGAATCATCCTATGCCGCTCTTGTCCCCTTGCTGCCTTGGCAGTGCCCTGTGTGCGGGACAAACTTCTGAGAGTGACCGGAACACACCTACAGGCGAGGCAGTGGCTTCGGACATGTTGGGCAGTGCTCGGTACGAACTTCCAGGATGACTGGAACATCCCTGCGGCATGCGAGAGGCTTTAGGCGTGTTGGGCAGTGCGCGGGATAAACTTTCAGGAGTGACCAGAACATCCCCGTGGGTGCGGCAGAGGCATCAGGGCACATTCGGCAGTGTGTGGTATGAACATCCAAGAGTAACTGGAACTTCCCCACTGGCAGGCGGAGGCTTCAGGTGCATTGGGCAGTGCATGGGACGAACTTCCAGGAGTGACCAAAACATCCCCGCGGGCGCGGAAGAGGCATTGGGCATGTTTGGCAGTGTGTGGGATGAACTTCTGGGAGCAACAGAACTTCCCCACGGGCACGGCAGAGGCTTCAGGCATGTTGGGCAGTGCACGGGACAAACTTCAGGGAGTGACCAGAACATCCCCGCGGGCGCAGAAGAGGCATCGGGGCATGTTTCACCAGTGCACAGGGTGAACTTCCAGGAGCGACGGAACATCGCCAACGGTGCGGCAGAGGCTTCAGATGTTGGGCAGTGTGTGGGACGAACTTCTAGGAGCGACCAAAACATCCCTGCATGCGTGGCAGCAGTGTAGGGCACATTGGGCAGTGCGGGGAACAAATTTCTGGGAGTGACTGCAGCATCACCGCGGGCATGGCAGAGAAGTCGGGTGTGTCTGGCAGTGCACAGGATGAACTTCTGGTAGCAGCCAAAACATCCCCGCGGGTGCAGTAGAGGTGTCAGGCTTGTTCGGAATTGCGTGGGACGAACTTCTGGGATCAACCAAAACAGCCTCGTGGGCATGGCTGTGGTGTCGGGAATGTTGGGCAGTGCGCGGGATGAACTTTGGGGAGCGACCGGAACATTCCCCGGGGCACAGGAGCGGTGTCGGGCACGTTGGCAGTGCACAGGGACAAACTTCCTGGAGCAACTAGAACTTCCCCGCAGGCGCAGCAGAGGCTTTGGGCGCGTTGGGTAGTGTACAGGATAAACTTCTAGAAGTGACTGGAACATGCACGCGGCGCATGGCAGTGGCTTCCGTCATGTTGGGAAGTGTGCAGGATGAACTTTAGGGAGTGCCTGAAAAATCCACATGGGCTCGGCAGATGCATCAGACGCATTTGGCAGAGATTGGGAGGAACTTCTAGGAGCGACCAGAACATCCCCGGAGCACAGTAGAGGCATCGGACGCATTCGACAGTGCTCGGGACAAACTTCCAGAAGCAACCAGAACATTCCCCCAGGCATGCCAAGGGCTTTGGCGTGTTGGGCAGTGCACAGGACAAACTTTCGGGATTGACCAGAGCATCCCTGGGAGCACAGCAGAGGCTTCGGGTCTGTTTGGCAGTGAACGGGATGAATTTTGGGAATGACCAGAACATCCCCGGGGCATGGCAGAGGTGTCAGGCTCATTTGGCAGTGCATGGGATGAACTTCTGGGAGCGACTGGAACATCCTATCGGGCACAGCAGCGGGTCAGGCTTGTTTGGCAATGCACGGGACGAACTTCTAGGAGTGACCAGAACATCCCTTCAGGCACCGCAGAGGTGTTGGGCGCATTCGCCAGTGCATGGGACAAACTTCCTGGGGCAACCAGAACATCCCCTTGGGCGAACTCCCAGGAGTGACCGCAAAATCCACGTGGGCTCGATAGAGGTATCTGACACATTTGGCAGTGCTCAGGATGAACTTCTGGGCACGACCGGATCATCCCTGCAGGCGCAGCAGAGGCATCAGGGGCGTTTGGCAGCATGCAGGATGAACTATCGGGAGCAACCAGAACATTCCCACGGCACAGCAGAGGCATCGGCTGGATTCGGCATTGCACGGGATGAACTTTTGGGAGCGACCAGAACATCCCTGCAGGTGCGGCAGCGGCATCAGACACGTTCAGTAGTCTGCAGGATGAACTTCCGAGAATGACCAGAACATCCCTGCAGATGCGGCAGAGGCTTTGGGCACATTGGGCAGTGCTGGGACGAACTTCCAGGACCAACCGGACCATCCCCACAGGTGCAGCGAAGGCATCGGGCTCGTTCGGCAATCTGCAGTATGAACTTCCAGGTGCGACCAAAACTTCCCCGTAGGCGCAGCAGAGTCATTCAGCGTGTTCTGCAGTGTGCAGGGATGAACTTCCGGAGCGACTGGCATATCCCTGTGGGTGCAGCAGAGTTCATCAAAAAATGTGGTAAGACTTCATGGCATACCACAGACAATGCTGTCTGATAGAGATACTGTTTTCATGAGCAAGTTCTGGAAGGAGCTTTTCACACAGCTCGGCAGCAACTTGGTCGCCTCATCCACCTTTCATCCACAAACAGATGGCCAAAGTGAGGTAACCAATCAAACCCTAGAGCAGTACTTAAGGTGTTTTTGCCATGATCAACAAAATGATTGGGAGAAGTACATACCATGGGCAGAACTGTGGTATAATACTACCTATCATGCGGCAATCAAGATGACACCATACCAAGCCGTATATGGAAGGTTACCCCCCGGAATGTCAAGCTCTACCATGGGGAACAGCAGCATACATGAAGTGGATGTCGCACTTCAGTCAAGAGATGATGTCTTGAAGAAACTCAAGCATGAGCTTGAGCAAGCAAGGGACCGAATGAAAAGACAAGCGGACAAAGGGAGGAAGGAAGAAGAATTTAAGGTAGGTGACTATGTCTATCATAAAATCCATCCTAGAAGGAAGATAAAGGCCGGAAAGCCAACTACAGCAAAGTTGGCTAGAAAATATTTTGGACCGTATGAGGTAGTTGAGCATATTGGAGCAGTAGCTCATCGCCTAAGACTACCGTTAACCTTCAAACTACATCCGGTGTTTCACATTTCATTGTTGAGGAAGAAGATAGGAGATGTGAGACAAGTGAATGAGGGACTGCCCTGACGTTTTCAGGGAAGATCACCTTGGGCAGCAACCGAAGGAAGCCTTAGGATTTTGTATAGTAAGCTATGGGTGCAATAGAAGGCCAGTATGGAGAGTACTCATATTGTGGAGTCATTCGCCCAAGGATGAAGCAACATGGGAAGACTATGATGATATCCAGCAATGGTTCCCTAATTTCCACCTTGAGGACAAGGTGAGTCTTCAAGAAAGGGGGATTGTTGAGGACCTTAGGAGGAAAAGGGAGCGTGAGCGGCATAGGAGGATGCAAGAGAGGCGCCAAGCAGCAAGAGAGGCAGCTACGGGCCAGAACGTACGTGCAACAAGCTTGCACATGGCATGCAGTGAAGCACGGCCAGGTTCTGACTTTGTCCTAATTGACCAAGGACATCCAAGCCAAGAAGGACTCCAGCATCAGCAGGATACGCATGGTGCAATTCAAGCAGGAGAAGGATGTGTACGGCATGAAGAACTCCAGCAGCAGCAGGATGTCATGAAGGGTTTAGCTTCAACAAGTTGTTCACGTCAAGAAGAAGTCTTGGGACAGAAGGACATGCCATAAGGAAGTCCTAATCTTAGAAGGAAACAACAAGATAAAGACCAGCAGCTGTAGGAGATAAGATAAGATAAGGATAAAGAAGTTTAGTCAAAATAGGATTAGTCAATCAAGAAGACCAAGAATCCTAGTAGAATTAGGAAACATTTGGATAAGGTCTATCTTGATAAGATTCTAGTTGTCTTAGGAAACCTTGTTGACTTAGGAAAACTTGTCCTAAGTGGATAAGGAACTTAAGTACTAGTTAAATTAGGAAAAGGCTGTCCAATACTATAAATACAACCCATTATTTGTTAGCATGGACATATGCTCCGAATTTGTAAGCTTTTATTCATTAATCAAGAATCAAGCTTTGGCATTCTTGCTTATATTCTTGTTTATATTTCGGTTATCTTTTAAGAGTTGTCTTGAGATAACTTGGGCTTAAGACAAGGTGAAGAGTTGTCTTCCTTGCTTAAGAGCTTAGGTTGAAGTCAAGAGTTGTCTTCTTCAACCAAGGCAAGTTGTGATAGGTTTAAGAGTTGTCTTGCCTATCCAACATATCCTTTTATCATTAGTTAATCCCAAGGGACAGCTTAGGGGACAAGAACCAAAGAAAAGAACTCAACGATCAAATGGGATAGCAACATTATCGGGCGCATCCAGCAGTTCATGAGATAAACTTCTGAGAGTGACTGGAGCATCCCGCAGAGACGCAGATGCGTTGGGTGCATACGTGTTGGGGTCCCGATTTTTTCCCCAACTTTTCTACACCTTAGGGGTCAGCACACCTACTAAAAACCTTACTAACTTGCTGTCCCGTTTGATTCTTGAGTTCTTTTCTTAGATTTATGTCCCCTAAGCTGTCCTTCAGGATTAACTAATATATAAAGGATATGTTGGATAGGCAAGACAACTCTTAAACCTATCACAACTTGCCTTGGTTGAAGAAGACAACTCTTAACTTCAACCTAAGCTCTTAAGCAAGGAAGACAACTCTTCACCTTGACTTAAGCCCAAGTTATCTCAAGACAACTCTTAAAAGATAACTGAAATATAAACAAGAATGGAAGCAAGAATGCTAACCTTGATTCTTGATTAATGAATGAGAAATATACAAAATTTCGGAGCATATGTCCTGCTCACAAATAATGGGCTGTATTTATAGTATTTAGACAGCCTTATCCTAATTCAACTAGTACTTAGGTTCCTTTATCCACTTAGGATATGTTTTCCTAAGTCAACAAGGTATTCTAAGTCAACTAAAACATTATCAAGATAGACCTTATCCCACTGTTTCCTAATCCTACTAGGATTCTTGGTCTTTCTTGAATTCCTACTTAGACTAGAATTCCTACTTTGACTAAGTCTTTCTGTCCTTATCTTATCTCCTCTCCTACAGCTGCTGAACTTCTTCTTGCCATTTCCTTCTAGGATTAGGACTTCCATATGGCGTGTCCTTCCATTCCAAGATTCCTCCTTGACGTGAACATCTTGCTGAAGTCAAACCTGCCATGACGTCCTGCTGCTGCTGGAGTTCTTCATGCCGTCCATGTCCTTCTCCTGCTCGGATTGCTTCATGCGTGTCCTGCCAATGCTGGTGTTCTTCTTGGCTTGGATTTCTGCAGTTAGTTAGGACTGAGTCAGAACCTGGCCGTGCTTCACTGCATGCT